>CAJHNH020001726.1:72500-77500 GCA_905116865.2 Candidula unifasciata
AACTAACTAACTAACTAACTAACTAACTAACTAACTAACTAACTAACTAACTAACTAACTAACTAACTAACTAACTAAGTAACTAACTGACTAACTGACTGACTGACTGACTGACTGACTGACTGACTGACTGACTGACTGACTGACTGACTGACTGACTGACTAACTAATTAACTAACTAACTAACTAACTAACTAACCAACTAACTAACTAACTAACTACTGGTACCATCGGGATTTTACCTCCTCGCCTGCTGCTGAAGATGGGGACAGAGCGCTTATGGGAGTGTCCTGAGTGTTATGATGTCGATTCTTAACATTCAATGGATGATGTGTCAGGCTCCGGTGCACCAATCTGCACAAGTGTAGAACATTGATGAATACAATCGCAGCAGCAGCAGCAGCAAACTGCCGCCTTGTAAATTCTCGTTTTGATTTACTGTCAGCAGACAGACAGTAAACTGGAAATAACAGGACAGTTGTGCGTAACTCTTATTCAATGGTGGCCAATCAAGATTTCCAATCAATTAAGGGCACCAGTGCGGTACACATATGTTCGGTAAATGAGCAATACAGGATGCATAACAACAACGACTGTTTGCGGAAGGTCAAAGCCGAAATGTCTCAAAGACTAAAGGTAATAGTACAGCTGAAAGCAGAGCTTTCCCCCCTGGTGCTACTGTAATAGAGGTGGACATTTTGTGGTGAATATTAGCGTCTTTTTGTAGACAATTTGTCGTGAGTATCGGCACGGGTTTTTTTTTTTCTTTCTAGGGAGAGGAGGGCTGGGGGAGTCCAGGTTCAAAGACTAAAGGTATCGGTCAGTACCTTATGATTTTGTTTTAGTGTGTTCACTTTATAACGAAGACTTTATTTATTCTTCCTATATAGAAGAATAAATATAGAATATAGATGTATTTTGTTTGTTTATATATGTTTGTGTTTTGTTGTGTGGTATATGTATGGTGTGTGTGTAAAGTGTGTAGATGGGGTGGTAGTATGTCTGTGTAGTGTCAATGCGGCACCCAAGTGTATTATATGAAGTGTGATGGTATGTGTGTAAGAGGCATAAAGTGTGTAAGGCATGGTGTTTGCGTCTGTGGCGTATGTGTATGTGGTGCACACAATTCGGCATGCAGTATGTGTAGTGTGTGTACACTAATGTATGTGAGCTGTGTGTGGCGTGCCTGTGTATTATATGTGTAATGTGTGTGCGGTTTGTGGTGGCTATTGTGTGTGTGTGTGTGTGTGTGTGTGTGTGTAGTCTAATCAAATAGTTGAATTAAGAACCGACATCACAGTACTAGGGACATTCCCGTAAGAGCTATGTCCCTATCATCAGCAGCCAGCACAGAGTTCCGATGATCCCAGTAACAGCCTGCCTTTATGTCCGTCAGGCTTTTTCTCTGAGGGTGGAGTGCCAGTCAGATGCTCTGGTCACTCTACGCTGGTCACTCTACGCTGGTCACTCTACGTTGATCCCTCTACGCTGATCCCTCTACGCTGGTTACTCTACGCTGGTTACTCTACGCTGGTTACTCTACGCTGGTTACTCTACGCTGGTTACTCTACGCTGGTTACTCTACGCTGATTGCTCTACGCTGATCCCTCTACGCTGATTACTCTACGCTGGTTACTCTACGCTGATCCCTCTACGCTGATTACTCTACGCTGGTTACTCTACGCTGATCCCTCTACGCTGATTACTCTACGCTGGTTACTCTACGCTGATCCCTCTACGCTGATTACTCTACGCTGGTTACTCTACGCTGACCCCTCTACGCTGATTACTCTACGCTGGTTACTCTACGCTGATTACTCTACGCTGGTTACTCTACGCTGATTACTCTACGCTGATTACTCTACGCTGGTTACTCTACGCTGGTTACTCTACGCTGGTTACTCTACGCTGATTACTCTACGCTGATCCCTCTACGCTGATTACTCTACGCTGATCCCTCTACGCTGATTACTCTACGCTGGTTACTCTACGCTGATCCCTCTACGCTGATTACTCTACGCTCGTTACTCTACGCTGATCCCTCTACGCTGATTACTCTACGCTGGTTACTCTACGCTGATCCCTCTACGCTGATTACTCTACGCTGGTTACTCTACGCTGATTACTCTACGCTGGTTACTCTACGCTGATTACTCTACGCTGGTTACTCTACGCTGATTACTCTACGCTGGTTACTCTACGCTGATTACTCTACGCTTATTACTCTACGCTGATCCCTCTACGCTGGTTACTCTACGCTGATCCCTCTACGCTGATTACTCTACGCTCGTTACTCTACGCTGATTACTCTACGCTGGTTACTCTACGCTGATCCCTCTACGCTGATTACTCTACGCTGGTTACTCTACGCTGATTACTCTACGCTGGTTACTCTACGCTGATTACTCTACGCTGGTTACTCTACGCTGATTACTCTACGCTGGTTACTCTACGCTGATTACTCTACGCTTATTACTCTACGCTGGTTACTCTACGCTGGTTACTCTACGCTGGTTACTCTACGCTGGTTACTCTACGCTGATTACTCTACGCTGATTACTCTACGCTGGTTACTCTACGCTGGTTACTCTACGCTGATTACTCTACGCTGATTACTCTACGCTGGTTACTCTACGCTGGTTACTCTACGCTGGTTACTCTACGCTGGTTACTCTACGCTGGTTACTCTACGCTGGTTACTCTACGCTGATTACTCTACGCTGATTACTCTACGCTGATTACTCTACGCTGGTTACTCTACGCTGGTTACTCTACGCTGGTTACTCTACGCTGATTACTCTACGCTGGTTACTCTACGCTGGCTACTCTACGCTGGTTACTCTACGCTGATTACTCTACGCTGGTTACTCTACGCTGGTCACTCTACGCTGATTACCTAACGCTGGTCACTCTACGCTGGTCACTCTACGCTGCAATACTCACTTCACCCGCTGCTTACTCAAAAGCATGTCGACTAATTGGGAGCTTCCTTCGAAGTCGGAGTGCATCTGCCTGAGAGGCAAGGAACCAGCAGTCTGCATAGAAATGAGTGAGATCTGTAAAACGGATTCACACGCAAAACTCAGGTTCTGGAATAGGACTGCAGTCCTGAAGTGGATGAACAACCAGACCTTTCCGCCAGAGTATACAATTGGTGAACGTGGAGAAGAAGAAGAAGAAGAAAAGAAGAAGAAGAAGAAGAAGAAGAAGAAGAAGAAGAAGAAGAAGAAGAAGAAGAAGAAGAAGAAGAAGAAGAAGAAGAAGAAGAAGAAGAAGAAGAAGAAGACAGATCATTAGACTACCCCAGTTTTCTCAGTGTTATTCTATTCGCAGAAGCTGATGCTCCTGGCAATCTTTTTTATGATGGTTGCAGTAACATACCTTGTGGCCGCACGGTACAGCACTCACGTGACCAGTATTGTTCGTTTCATTTCGTAAGTGTTTAGTTCATCTTGTGGTGCCGACTGCCAGATGTTATGCGGTTATACAGTTAGTTAGAAGTTAGTTGCATATCCTTCACAGAACCAACCCCAGCCATTTTGGCTGGGGTTTTTTTTCTAGGCAAATTTTTACGTTCAGTAGTTTGCCATTGACCTCTGAACGGCCAGCCCTCGGTACCACTGTCGAAACCAACGCAAGACAAATCGTTAGCAGCTGGGATCGAACCAGGCTCGCCGAAGCGAATTCGCAACGACTAAGACACACACACACACACACACACACACATACACACACACATATATATATATATATATATATATACATATATATACATACATATATATATATATATATATATATATATATATATATATATATATATATATATATATATATATATATATAAAACAGGTAAAGTCGGGAGATGTGAACCAGCGTCATTGCACACGGTTATAAACCAGAATGTTAGCAGCTGGGATCGAACCAGGCTCGCCGAAGCGAATTCGCAACGACTAAGACACACACACACACACACACACACACACATACATACATATATATATATATATATATATATATACATATATATACATATATATATATATATATATATATATATATATATATATATATATATATATATATATATATATATATATATATATATATATATAAAACAGGTAAAGTCGGGAGATGTGAACCAGCGTCATTGCACACGGTTATAAACCAGAATGCTCTGCCAGGAGTACAGACAGATGATAAGAAACTGTCCGCCTGTGTCGCCATCCGAACGCAACTCCGTAGCTACAGCGACGTTCCTCCATTTACCCCAGAGTGTTAACTCTGGTACCCATTTCCTAGAGGCTAAGTGAATCCCGGAAACCGTCCGGTTTCGAACACCGGCCCTGGGCTTCAGTTAGGCACCGATGGATTTGAAAGCGAGTCTCCTTTCTACTGCACTAACGCGGCCCGAATTATATATATATATATATATATATATATATATATATATATATATATGTGTGTGTGTGTGTGTGTGTGTGTGTGTAGTTACACACACACATACACACACTTACACACACACACACATACATATATATGTATAGAGAGAGACCATACAATCTGGTTTTCTTATGGTACGTAGATCCGGCATCTTTGATCTTCTTGTTTGTTAAATTGTAGTCACAACAATTACCAGTACAGTATACTTAGTATACCTAAGAAGATGTGGTATAAAAGCAAATGGGCGCCCAATGAGACGGTGGACTGATAACATTAAAGGCATTCTTCATCGACACGGAAGGGCACTTGCCGGTGCTACCCGTCGAGCAATGGATCAGTTTGTTCCTCCCCCTTTGACGCTTGGGAGGGTCTTCGTAGTGAAGTGGTCGAACTGTTTGCCCCCGCTCTGAAGGTCGAGGGTTCATTACACGACGGCGCCTTTCTGTTGACGAGTGCACTTTTTGAGAATATCTCCGGGGATCGTCGCCGGAGCTACGGAGGTCGTGCTCTGTGCTATGATCTCGGCAGGCAGCTGACTGACTGACTTTCTACCCCAC
>CAJHNH020001726.1:90000-142500 GCA_905116865.2 Candidula unifasciata
ATATGCGATTTCAAAAAGTGTTAATAAATCGCTTGGTCGTCGGGGAGCAGAGGGTCTATTCTATTTCCCCCAAAAACTGGGGCCCCAGAACCCATTCGGAGAACCCCTGACATGATATTAATAGAATGTCCAACACGCTGTATCTTTCTTCTTGATCCCTGAGACGGCCGTTCGTCCCTCTTTTGGTATTATCCTCCCGTCCGTATCACTGTCTGTCTCTTGCCCGCTTGCTTTAGTGTTTTCCTTCAGTACAGCTTCACAGTATGAAGACAATAAATCCATGTCATTGGAGGTAAGGAAAAGAAATATCGCATGCTGTATAGAGCCAGTTTTAACGTAACGGCTGTGAATACTGGACAATGAATGAAAAAGTTAAAAAAAAAAGCGAATGCCGGAAGAAAACTTATCACAAACATCACAAAGAGGCAGTCATCATTTTTTGGTCATTTTTGTAAGAAGTGGGAAACTGGAACATGTTGTGACCACTGGAAAAAATCTGTGCAAAGAGAGACAGTGCAAAAAGATTCTTGACAGTTTTTTGTCGTGGCATGGAGGGGTGTCGATACATGCTGATACACGCAGTTGCGGTTCGCAGATTGTGGAGGGGCATGATCGCCTACACCAGTTTGGCAAGGCACAGGTCTTGACGATGAGGATAGTTTTAAAGTAAATTGTAACACACTGCGGTGTGGCCGACGCAGCTATGGGGACTGAGTATCCGCCGGGATAATTAGATATCTTTTGGGGTGCCCTCTGCTGTTAGCAGGAGCATCACAGAGCAGGGCACTTACTTTCCCTAGCAATCTAAAGTGTAAAGTTTGAAGTTTTGAACAGCGGATCAACAGCATGGCACACGGGAGGCAACCCATAAGTGCTCCATTCTTCTTCGAACTCAAGTCTGAGTCCGAAGAAGCTCAGCACAGTACACACGCTCTGTAGCATCGGCGAGGATCCTTAAATACTTTGGGTAGATTTTTAACTCCAAATTTTGTCCAGGCATCGCCGTTAGGCTACTCTTTTTCAATTTCCAACTGCCAAGGGATTCTTTTTTAAGTGCGCAGCAATGCACACGGGTGACCGATCTCACTACCCAGAGACCAGGGGGAATTACAAGAAGTCCAAGTCCATGTGAAAAAATCCCAGCCCTTACCGAAAATTGAACACGGAACCTCATGCACCCGAGGCGGACATCATGCCTCGCGACCCCCCCCCCCCCCCTTTTTTTTTTCCCAAGAAATCTAAAAGGTTGTCGTAGGCTGAGGACAAAACTTAAAACCACGTGGAGGTGGAAAGCAAGGGGAAACTACCACAGGAAACCTACCTTGAAAGAAGAAAAAAAAAAAGCATTAACAGCATTAAACGTCTGTGATTAGGTTTTAGCAACGGATCAACATCATGGCACAAGGGTAGTAACCCATCAGGGCTCCCTTCTACTTCTGACACATGTTTGAGTGCAAAGAATCTCAGCGCAGTGCACTAACTCCGTAGCACCGGCAAGGATTCTGAAATACTTTGGGTAGATTTTCAACTCTAAATTTTGCTCCCGCATCGCAGTTAGGCTACTTTTTTTCGATTTTCAGCTGCCTAGGGATTTTTTTTAAACGTGCGCATCAGTACACACGGGCGTCCGATCTTACTACGTAGAGACAAGGAAAAATTACTAGAAGTCCTCGTGAAAAAAATCCCAGCCTTCACCGGGGTCTAAACCTGGGACCTCCAACACTCGAGGCGGGCGCCATGCCTCGAGACCACACAACCTCGGGATTAAGCACCAGCAAGGAAATCAAGGTCAAGCTTCCAGGGCATGTATCTTCCCTGCAGCAACACATGGATGGAAGTGAACTAGCTCGCAGTCATTAAGGAGTACAATATGGGCTTTTGAGCTGGGCATTTTATTTTTTCTCTTCAGAATATCATTACACCAAAGGACACAAAACATAGATAAAGAAACAACACTCACATTAGAGAGTGTGTGTCTGTGAGAGAAAGAGGGAGAGGGGAGGGAGAGTGAGAGATAGAGGGGATAAGTGTTAAAGAGTGAGAGAGAGAGAGTGAGATGTAGAACGAGTGAGAGAGTAAGTTAGAGAAGGAGGGAGAGGGAGAGAACGGAGAGAATGAGGAAAAGGGAGAGAGAAAGAGGGTGGGGGTGGGGGTGGATAGAAAGTGATATGGAAAGAGAGCGAAAGATTGAGTAAGAGGGAAAGCGAGGCCTCACCATATGGCGGTAATCCCTGTGCAAAGAAGTCGAGCGTCGTACATTGAAACACCCTTCAAACACGCGTAGCAAAGAAGGTATAGTGTCAGCGAGTGATAACTGCACCATTAGCAGATGAACTGGCTTGTTGGAAAAAAAGAGCAAAGGGAGGGTAGCTATATAAAGCCCTGGTGGCATGGAGATAGGGCTTAAGCGGGACAAGAACACTGCCTTTATCCGTAATTCTGGTAATCACTTAAAGTGACGACCCCTTCATCCGTAAAAGAACAAGGGAGCATTTTCACGCAAGTGGTGTATAGGGCATATCATACCAGACCCATCGGTCTATGGCGGATATCACGCCGGCTGCCTTTACTTCCCATGATTTTTACCGTCTACCTATTTAAGGCTGAGTCGGCATGTGAGTCAAGGTTATTTAAAAACTAAAAAATTCGACTTCATACGAATTCAAACCAGAAACATTTCTGAGTAGCCAACGAAGAATTTGCCAAACTAATGGTACCCGTTGCAAAACTAATCAGAGGTATGTGTCTTCTCCTCTGCACGTTCAAAAATCGTTCAGACCTTCTGCTGTCTCCTCGCTGAATGAACCTTTCAAGGTATGAATACTCTGTTCTATTGTACCATCGTCTTGACCTTAGAGAATATTCTTCACTTGCGCTTTTTCATAAAATAGCTCTTGCCCAGATGAATGGAAGCAGCCTGCTGAATAGCCAATCAGCATGACACACGCTGGTGATAAAAGTGTTGTTCTTCCCATGCAGGTGAAGTTCCTGGACCTGACGGCGCCCCAGTACGGATTACCTGCCTACGACTGGGTGGTCAGTGTAGAGGTTGGGGAGCACATCCCAGCCAAGTTTGAGGACATCTACTTGGACAACCTGGCCAGGCATGCCAAGGAGGGCATCGTACTCAGCTGGGCTGTCCCTGGTAAGATCATCGATCCTGTTTTGACATTTGCAGCTTCTAAGCTCTTACATGTTACAGTTCGGTCCCAGTAATGGCCACACTTATATTCAGGTGTACGGAGTAACGAGCAGAATGATAGAGAGGCTCAAGTGGTTGAAGAAGATAATTACTGTCATGGATACTATATGCAGAGGATGGCAACAGATCAGACGACTTGAGGCGAGTTGGACGAGGACCCATGCTTCAATAGAGGGAAAGGGATCCAACCGTCTTTACCCAGCAAAGACTGCAGGTGACACTGGTTGGTGTAGCCGTTACCAGTGTCCTAATGACAACTTATGTGGAGGTTTAACTGGGTATACAGGCAGAGCTGGTCTGCCATCGAGACTGGATTTTGTTTTCAGGGAGGTAAACATCCCTGGCCTTTAGCAAGTTGCCCAAGATTCTCATCCATAAGAAGATGTGTTGAAGTGTTAGTAGAACCTATGTTGTTATATGCATGCGAAACATGGAAGAAAAGCAGACAAGCAGCAAAACATTTGCTTGCGGCAGAGATGTTGTTTCTGAGAAGAATGCAAGGAATATCTTGGATGGATTGAAAAACAAACGAAACAGTCCTCGTCGAGACAGATGGAAGTCGGAAATTTATTAGAACAATCAGACGTAGACAGTCAATGGTTTTTGTGGGCATTTTAAAAAGAAGTAATGAACTCGAGAACTTGGTAATAACAGGCAGGATTGATAGAAAGAAAGCAAGAGGAAAGCAAGGACAAAATATCTTGATGGCCAGGCCGGACCGATGGGACGAGACCAAAACATTGAACTGATCCGTGATTCTGGTGATCGTGTGAGATAGGCAGACATGACAGACAGAGCTTACCGGTATGGTACATAATGATCATGACGATGAAATCTGCAGGTAGCAGCGGAGAGGACAAATCAGTTGATCCAGAAATAGGGTAAAAAAAAAAAAAAAAAACAACGAAGAAGCTGTAGATCAGAGCAATTAGGGAGATATAAAACTGACAAACAATGCACCACGGGAATGTGGGAAGAAGCACGGACAGAGCAGATATCATCAACGCTGAATGGACTGGGCCAGTGGATAATAAGGAATCCCTGACACTAACACGATTTCGTCACATAGGAGTAAAGAACGGTGAAGCACGTATATGCCGCCTTTGAGGCGGCATTTAGAAGACATTACAATCAACTCCTCATGGGAACAATTAGTAAAAGTACCCTAGAGCGGCTGCTGCATCGGAGGACTAAGCACACACGGAAATGTCCAATGTGCAGTGAAGTCGATTGTGATGACATAAAATAACATAAGATTTACGAGACAGCGTTTCTTGCACTCAGTCTGACTGTTCTACTGCGCGTTTTGTTTTTGTTTTTCGTGCTAGTCGATTTGCTTATTACACAGCACTCGTGATAGCTAGCATACACACATGTGTATCTCTTGTGTGATATACACACGCACCTGCAAGTGATGTTAGTTAATTAGCGAATCGACCGATCAACCTCATGACACATTGGTCAAGTCGAATCGAATCTCATCTTTAGTATATCCCCCAGCGCGTTGCGACTAACAGCAGTTCTGTGTCAGTTTACTATTCTTCTTTGGCTGCCTTAGTGTTCGTCTCAGGCAACAGGTCATTTGACATGAAGTTCTTGTACACTCTATTGTCAAAGTTGCTGATTCACCCTCATCTCCTGAGTCATCTATTCGTCCTGCCTCATTGTAAGCACTGAGAACATCGGCCTGGTCCATTACTTTTCCTGTGCCTACCGTGGCTATGCCATCAACCCAGTCCGCACTTTCATTTCCTTTTACCCCAGAGCTATATCTAACCACGTAACACCTAAAATTTGTAGCTCTCTACGCACCGTTCCAAATGCCCCTATAACGAGCAGTATACAACATGCAACTCTTTACCTACTTACTCCCCGTATCTGCGAACGGGTCGCCCATTGGAGTGCCGGTAGACGACTTCGTGTTTGGGTATGTCGCCCTTGATCGCACCAACACTGCAAGAATCCTTTTTAGGGTGCAGTGCTAGGCCATTTTATATCACGCATATAACCTAGTCACAATTATAACCTAAAGCTTCCTATTCGGATATGCTGGTTAAAAGTGACGATTTTTAAAATTTTATTGTTTCTATTAAAGTACCTACTACCTACATACTCCCCTCTCTATGTGTGTGTATGTATATTCGGAGTGTATATGATTGTGTATACGGGATGTGTGCATGAATTATTTCATTATGTATAATTTTTACAAACATAACATGCATTGTTAATAACATGCAGTTAAGGTCTGAAAGATGAGTGAAGGACCGAATGTAAGACGGGCCTAAGTGCCCAATTTGTAACTTTTTGAAAATAAAGATTGCTTGTTCGTTCTGTCTACCCTGTAACAATCTAGCAGCTAGTAAATGCAACTCTGTAGAGCACCCCGCATTGTGTCCACAGGACAGGACGGCCTTTCCCACGTCAACACCAGGCCCCTCGATCACGTCATTAAGCAGATGAACAAACGAGGTTTCCACATGGACAAGGAGGCAGGCGAGCCGCTCCGAAAGGCTGCACGTTACTTCTGGCTGAGGGCTAACACACATGTCTACAACAGAACAGACCCACAATCTTTCAATGAAGAGGACACTTAGATATGATATATGATGCAACGTTGCAATGTCAGATAATCGTTTTATGAGAGAGATACTTTGATGTGATATAATGTTGTAATGTAGAATATCGTTTTATGAGAGAGGCACTTAGATGTAATGTATTGTTGTAATGTAGAATAATCGTTTTATTAGAGAGGTGTTTAGATGTGATGTAATGTTGTAATGTAGAATAAACGTTTTATGAGAGAGGTGTTTAGATGTGATGTAATGTTGTAATGTAGAATAAACGTTTTATGAGAGAGGTGTTTAGATGTGATGTAATGTTGTAATGCAGAAAAACCGTTTTATGAGAGAGGTGTTTAGATGTGATGTAATGTTGTAATGCAGAAAAACCGTTTTATGAGAGAGGTGTTTAGATGTGATGTAATGTTGTAATGTAGAATAATCGTTTTATTAGAGATGTACTTAGATGTGATGTAATGTTGTAATGTAGAATAACCGTTTTATGAGAGACGTGTTTAGATGTGATGTAATCTTGTAATGTAGAATAATCATGTGATGTAATGTTGTAATTTAGAATAATCGTTTTACGAGAGAGGTACTTAGATGTGATGTAATGTTGTAATGTAGAATAATGATGTGAGTTAATGTTGTAATGTAGAATAATCATGTGATGTATTGTTGTAATGTTGAATAATCGTTTTTTTAGAGAGGTACTTAGATGTGATGTAATGTTGTCTTCTTCTTTTGTCAAAATCTGCTTGTGCCGCTAGGCGTCGCAGTCTATCAGATGATCGGCAACCGAGCCAGGACGCGCTTAGTCGCTTTATATGCCGTGATGTTATGAAGTCTCAAGTTGTCAGTGACTCCTTCAATCCATATTCTTCTTGGTCTTCCCCTGCCTCTTGGTGTTTCGATTTTCATGTTGTATGCTCTTGATGCTGGCATCGTTGGTTCCATTCTCATTAGGTGACCAAACCATTTCATTCTTTGCTTCTCAATAAATTTAACGATGGGTATGGTTCCAATAGTTCTTGTAATCACATCGTTTCTCACTCGATCTCTTCTGGTTTTATTCGCAGCCATTCTCAAACATCTCATTTCACAGGCGGTTAGTCTTCTCTCGTGTTCTTTTGTTAATGTCCAAGTCTGACATTGATAACCTAATGTCGGTATAAAGATTGTATTTATAATTTGTCTTTTTATCTCAGCTGGGACAGCAGGGTGTTTTAAAATTGGGGCAAGCTGGTATGCGACATTGTTGGCTTGTTGGATTCTTGCTTCGATCTCTCTGTCTATTTTACCATTGAATGTAAAGATACTTCCCAAGTATTTAAATTCTTGCACTTGTTTTAGGCTGTGATCTAGAATCTATATGTCGATGGTCTGTTGCTCTCTACTTATGCTCATGACTTCTGTCTTTTCAGTATTGATCTTTATATGATGCTTGTAATGTTGTAATGTAGAATAATCATGTGATGTAATGTTGTAACGTAGAATTATCGTTTTATGAGAGAGGTACTTAGATGTGATATAATGTTGTAATGTAGAATAACCGTTTTATGAGAGAAGTGTTTAGATGTGATGTAATGTTGTAATGTAGAATAACCGTTTTATGAGAGAGGTACTTAGATGTGATGTAATGTTGTAATGTAGAATAAACATGTGATGTAATGTTGTAATTTAGAATAATCGTTTTATTAGAGTTGTACTTAGATGTGATGTAATGTAATGTAGAATTATCATGTGATGTAATGTTGTAATGTAGAATAATCATGTGATGTAATGTTGTCATGTAGAATAATCGTTTTATGAGAGAGGTACTTAGATGTGATCTAATGTTGTCATGTAGAATAATCGTTTTATGTGAGAGGTACTTAGATGTGATCTAATGTTGTAATGTAGAATAATCGTTTTATGTGAGAGGTACTTAGATGTGATCTAATGTTGTAATGTAGAATAATCATGTGATGTAATGTTGTCATGTAGAATAATCGTTTTATGTGAGAGGTACTTAGATGTGATCTAATGTTGTAATGTAGAATAATCGTTTTATGTGAGAGGTACTTAGATGTGATCTAATGTTGTAATGTAGAATAATCGTTTTATGTGAGAGGTACTTAGATGTGATCTAATGTTGTAATGTAGAATAATCGTTTTATGTGAGAGGTACTTAGATGTGATCTAATGTTGTAATGTAGAATAATCATGTGATGTAATGTTGTCATGTAGAATAATCGTTTTATGTGAGAGGTACTTAGATGTGATCTAATGTTGTAATGTAGAATAATCGTTTTATGTGAGAGGTACTTAGATGTGATCTAATGTTGTAATGTAGAATAATCATGTGATGTAATGTTGTCATGTAGAATAATCGTTTTATGCGAGAGGTACTTAGATGTGATCTAATGTTGTAATGTAGAATAATCGTTTTATGTGAGAGGTACTTAGATGTGATCTAATGTTGTAATGTAGAATAATCATGTGATGTAATGTTGTAATGTAGAATAATCGTTTCATGAGAGAGGTACTTAGATGTGATCTAATGTTGTAATGTAGAATAATCGTTTTATGTGAGAGGTACTTAGATGTGATCTAATGTTGTAATGTAGAATAATCGTTTTATGTGAGAGGTACTTAGATATGATGTAATGTTGTAATGTAGCATATTCATGCGATGTAATGTTGTAATGTAGAATAATCGTTTCATGAGAGAGGTACTTAGATGTGATGTAATTTTGTAATGTAGAATAAACGTTTTATGAGAGAGGTACTTAGATGTGATGTAATGTTGTAACGAAGAATAATGGATTTGTGAAAGCGATACTTTGATGTGATAATCAAATGTAGGATAATCGTTTTCTGAAAGAGGTACTTAAATGAGATGTAATGTTGTTATGTAGGATAATCATGTTAGGAGAGACAAACTTAGATATGATGTAATCTGGGATAATCGTTTAATAAGAGAGATATTTAGTGTGATGCAATGTTGCAATGTAGGAGAATCTTTTCGTGAGAAAGTTACTCAGATGTGATGTAATGTGATGAAAAATAATTGTTTTATCAGTAACTTTGCTGGTACTGATTGAATTACAACCAAGAGTGTAGTTCGTTAAACTTTACGGGTCACTTATTGAATTACAACAGACAGTGAGTTCATACTAGATACAACATTGTAGATATAGATAATATATTTCAAGCTAACGAAAGAAGAAGAAGTTATTATCTCACCTGTTATGACTCTAAGCGCTTGATTTTGCACCTTATCTAACTTTTGTAGTGTAGTTTTTGGTGTTGAACTCCATGCAGCTGAGCCATGTTCAAAGTGAGGTTGAACACTTTGTTGATACACATTCCTAAGTATATTCCTATTTGCGCCCTCATGTTGTTCCACTTAGCTTTCTTAGGATAGCTATCTTCCTTCTGGCTTTGGTTGCTGCCTTTTTTGGTGTGTTTTCTCCATATTAACCTATCATCAAATGTTACTCCGAGGTAAGTGGGCTCCTGATCCTCTCTCA
The DNA here is from genome assembly GCA_905116865.2 of Candidula unifasciata. Lineage (NCBI taxonomy): Eukaryota > Metazoa > Mollusca > Gastropoda > Stylommatophora > Geomitridae > Candidula > Candidula unifasciata. The sequence continues at coordinate 99,276 of CAJHNH020001726.1, forward strand.
GTGGTATTTAATTTATATGAATGACGTTGCCCGGCTCTCTAGCGAAGTTGGTTAAACCTGACTTTCGCGGCGGCTGGGTGACGAACTCCCATATTCACGGTACCTATAATGTAATCAAGGCCGAATGGTTGCGATATCCATAGTACCGAGCCAAAGGGTTTACAACTCATAGTTTCTGGATACGTAAAAAAAAAAAAAAATGAATGACGCCAGAGTTTTGTTTTGGGGAGAGGGCGGTGTTACACCATTTATCAGCTCATGCAGCCATTGCATCTATGGATCTTTGTAGCAGTCTAATGGCCATTGTTTTGCAAATTTATTTGTGCAACATGGTACCAAGTCGTCAGCATACATTGCAGCTTTAATATCATGGGGTAGCTCAGCAATTAGGTGGTTAATATAGACCAGAAACAGTGTTGGGTGCAGTACAACACCCTGAGGAACACCCGGCCGAAACAAAACTTTCTTACTCTTGAGTCCGGCTATGTGTACTCGGGCTTTTCTGTTATACAAGTACGCTTTCGACCATTTGTATATATTTTCCCATTCACTTTGCAGTGTCTTATTTTTTTTTTTTTCACGAGACCTTCTTTCTAGACCTTGTCAAAGGCTGTTTTCAAATCTATCCCTGTCACAAGCACTATCTTCTTTTCTTCGAAGGCATCTTCCATTTTTTTTAGAGAGGTAAGTTGTCTGGTCGTCTGTGGTGTAGTACTGTCTAAAGCCTGCCCGCTGCGGCGTGAAGATGTTTTCACTTTCCATGTACCATTGAAGTCTAAGGGTGATAATACGTTCCGTTGTTTTACAGAGACAGCGGGTAGGGCTTAATGGTCTGTAACCTGAAGCCTTGGAACTATCATGAAAGGTATCATGATTGCTTCTCTCTATATCTGTGGAACTTTGCCACTGGCTCAACAATTATTAAAATTATGCAGCAGATTTGTTTATGCTGTTGTTCCTAGGTTCTGGATCATTTCGTTGGGTTTGCCATCGATTCCAGTCGACTTTCCTATTTTCAGCTTCTATATTGATAACTCTAACTTGCTAGATGTAATTAGTGCCTCCATTTCCTCGGGAATTTTATCATTTCGTCTTGGGTTTTGCTGTTTTTCTCTAGCTTTACGCTGTTTCTCTGGACTGATATCAATGTTGCTGTCTTCAGAAAATAAATCTGCAAAGTGGTAGGCAGCCTGTGTGTGTGTGTGTGTGTGTGTGTGTGTGTGTGTGTGTGTGTGGTTAGAATGACTCCTTCTGTAGATATTGTAGTATTTGCCTTTCACCCTCTGCTCTCGTAATTAATTAGTTTTACCATCCTCCACATCTTTCGTCTTTTTTTTTTTCGTTGGGTTGTTGTTGCTAAGTTTAGAGACTTAGTTTTTCTTCTTGCCAACATGCCATTTTTGCCTCCAGCTTGCCTCTTTGAAATAAATTTAGCCTTTGCATTTTGGTATTTGTTAAACAGCTCTTGACAAGGTCTGATTTCAACTTTCTTTCTTTCTGTTTCCATATCATTGTGCATTTGTTTCTAGAACACAATTCCAATATTATATGTATTGCGCATCTTGACATTGTTTCCAGGGTTGCCTGCAATATACATTTGCTGAATTCTACTACATTGTTTGCATTATTGTCTGTAATTATTTGATTTGATTAGATTCAAGAACCGACATCACAGCACTCGGGGCATTCCCATAAGCGCTCCGTCCCAATCTTCAGCAGCCAGCGAAAAGTTGCCAGCGAAGAGTTCCGATACTAATGGTGCCAGTAGCATCCTGATTAAACGTCCGTCTTGCCTTTCCTCTGAGCCTTGAACATCGGCCAGAACCTCTTGTCACTCCCCACTGCATCAATCTCACCAGACTGTGGTGATCCATCTGCTCCTCCGAATTGTACACGCTCTCCCACAAGGCACTAACCACGTCTGTCCTGTCATGTATCAGTATTCCACCAAGTTGTGCAGGGCCAGCCAGTCTGTCCGCCTGTTCATTTCCCAACACACCGGCGTGCCTCGGTGAAAAAATCCAGACAATTCTTCTCACCCATGTCCTCCGCAGCGAAGCATGCCACTCTGCACGAAGCATACCTGTCTGTTATATTGTTAACCAAAACACTTGTAAGGTGCTTATACACCCCAGTCTTCCTTCTTGTAATTCCATCTTGGTAAAGTGCTGCTTTTTCTTAACCACTGGTTTTCTATCTTCAGAAAGACTCTGTTGTGGTCACTGCCTCCTAGTTATTTCTCAACAGTGCTAGTACTATTTCATTCCATGTCTGGTTAATGAAATGGCTAGGTCTGGCGTAAAGGTGGTATGCCATGCTCTTGAGTATAAAAGGTCAGTGGTCGGTATCTTATTATTGAGGATGAATCTGTTTTCATCCTGCCAGTCCTTCAGTTTCTCTCCCCTCTGATCCACGGGATCGTAGCCCCAGCTTTCTGGGCGAATGTTGAAATCTCCACATACAATCATTCTTTTTTTTTTCACTACTACTGTATCCAGTGCCTGGGGGTGGTCGCTCGACCAGTAATAGTTGATTAGTTGGAAATCTGTGTTTTTTGTCTTGAGCTTAAGAATATGGTACTCCGCCTCTTCCATGTATGTTTCAGTCTCGTATGCAAATATTTTATATTTGACTAGAGTTAGTATTCCACCATTTCTTCTATCTTTTCTTTCAGAGCGGTAACATTGGTACTCTCTGATCTTTAAGAATATGTCTTGTTTGAGGTAGATATCTTGAAGACAAAGTGTTTTCTAGTTATACCTATAACTCCCTACATGTCCTAGATCTATTCGCAGATATCGATATATATCCTATAGAGTTTGTGCGTGGCATTCTTATTTTTTTTTTTTTTTTTTGGTACGCCTCCTTCTGGCTGGTTGCCTTCAACTTCAGCTCCTAGGTTTAAATATTTTGGTAAGCCACATCGACGTACTTGCATATGGGACCGAAGTGTCCACCCTGATATCGTGTGTACGACTCTAGAGGGGATTTCAACATCATAAGCATCATTGACCTATCGATGCCTTTACTTCATGCCGATGTTGCATTGTTGTTTCGTTGACCTTGACTATGAACTTACATCAAAATAAAGGCTGTCAGAAACACACAGTCCTGATCTAAGTTCAGAAATACTTGTACAATCTTCTAGCAGTCCTTATCTCATCAACAATACAGGTTTCATTCATAGTAGACAGCTAAGCCCAGAATTCTGTAAACAATCTGAGGCGTGAAAATTCCAGTTGCGATGCGTCCGACGCGCAACATACTTTTTTGGAACATAGACTCTATCAAGCTCAGATCGATAAATATGATTTTCTTGGCCATAGCTAGAAACTTAAGACGCCACTCACCACACTTAGTACTGGCGCCAAGAAAGCCCCGTAAAACCGCCGTGCGGAAAGTTTCCTTTGGGTGAGCACTCTGAGTTTGTTTTTGTAATGACACAAACGTCTCTTCTCATTGGGTGTCAGGGCAACATTGCCTTTCAACACGTTGTGGCAACATTGCCTTTCAACACGTTGTGGCAACATTGCCTTTCAACACGTTGTGGCAACATTGCCTTTCAACACGTTGTGGCAACATTGCCTTTCAACACGTTGTGGCAACATTGCCTTTCAACACGTTGTGGCAACATTGCCTTTCAACACGTTGTGGCAACATTGCCTTTCAACACGTTGTGGCAACATTGCCTTTCAATACGATGTGGGCAACATTTGAATAAGGTCGGGTGAGGCGATTTTAATAATGTCTTTGGATGTACCGGGTTTCGCCTTGCTTAAAAAACGCAGTAGCTCGCAATTTCGCTTAAGTTTGACAATATTTGGCGTTAGCCGTGGCATCTTGGATGTAGAAAACACGCCCCGGGCACATTTCTTTGGCCAAATTAGTAATCTGTGAGCCGTCACGAGGGTTTTTTAAAACTATAAGTCAATGCTCTTTAAAACTGATGGTTCTTTGTTCTCAACTATTTCCAAACAGGTTTTGTGCTGATGTTGCGATGGTCCCTTAAGTAAACAGCATGGTGACTCTGTCCTCCGTCTCAGACATCAAACTATCTATAACAACTAGACGTCGTCTATCGGCGTGCTATCGTTCCATATCAGGAAAACATTCGGTAAAGACAACACCCTCCATGTTGCCATACAGGGTTTGCCATTTACCGCAGCACCAAATAATCTTCTCCGGTACCATGTAGAACATCTCGAACAGAATGTTTTAAATTTTTTGGTAGCACAGAGACGTTTTTACCGCTGCGGGAGACCCTGCTACCAGTGCGATGAACAGAGGTCTTTAACGAAGGTGCATAACTATTATTGACAATGTTTGTCTCAAAGAGCAAGTTTTATCATGCTAAAGGGACTTAACGCTATTAAAATGGTTTAATGATATTAAATAACTAGGAAAACAACTGTAGACGATGATGATGTGTGACCACTTTTACATAGTTTACTATACCCGGCTCTCTAGCGTAGTTGGCTAAACCGGATTGCGAGGTGACGGGTGACGAACTCCTTGTGGTCCGGGTTCACTCCCGGGGGTAGGCAGAAAAGCCACTTTTCTCCCAGATATATGGTATTTACAATGGAATCAAGGCCGAAAGGTTGCGATATCCATAATACCGAGCCTAAGGGCTCATGGCTTCTGGATACTAAAACAAACAAACAAACATAGTTTACTCTATAACAGATATCATCGTCTAGCAAGCCATCTTTCTCTTTCTACTATGGTTAGTTGCGTATCCTTTACACGACGTTGCAGAACCAACCTCAACGGTCCCTGGCTGTTGTGTGGTTTTTCTAGGCAAATTTACGTCCAGTAGTTTGCCATTGCCCCTGGACGGTCGGCTTTCTTGATACTACTGTCAAAACCAACGCAAGGCGCATGGCCCGCACCTGGGATCGAACCCGGCATCCCGGCATTACGAAGCGTTCGCATCGACTTAGCCACAGAGCCGACCTTTTTACTATATAAACCCTAAAACATCCCTAGCTCCTGCTCATCGCTGCCGCTAAAAACTTACATTAGACTAGTCTCATATCTATCTATTTTATAACTTCATTTCTCACTTTACAACAGATATACTGTCTATCATCCAATAGGCTAATTATTACCGCTATTTTGCAGACACTATAAAACCCGTAAACCAGCTACTGTCCCAGCTGTTGTAGACACCATCACATCTGAAAACCCTCAGCCTCGTCAACTGTTTCAAAGACAAGCAATAGAGGTGACCCTTGACCCCAAGTTACGTGACCTGCGCCACTTCTGACCTAAAAATAGCACGTACATAACTCTGACCCCGGGGTAACCTCTGTTCTAAAAAAAACTCACCTCACGCTCGGGAGGTGCAAATGATATATTCCCTCATTAAAGTCACTGGAAGAGGCATATAAAAGATTATTCACTTTGTCTATACGAAAGAATGGTCAGCATTCGGCCGTAAAACCACATACCTGAAACCTCACGTAGTTGTGTAGCCTGTGTCTATGAATTCCTGACATATTTTCCAATGCTGCTCCCCAAGAATCGACATACGTTAAGCTACCCTTTACACAAAAGAAACAATGCATTGCATGTTATACATTTTTTTATTTGGTCTGAGCATGATAAAGCCATCTGACAATACGGTATGTTTTATACACGATATATTTATGTGGCCTCTTAAGACGCGTCATGTTACATTTCGAATGTAGTTATAGCATCCTGAGAAATTTTGCCGTGAAACCACGTTGGACTGGAAGTGAAAACGGTTTTTCACATATAGTCGCAATAATTCACACTAGAGCGATAGCACCTGCTACTGAACTATCTTTACAAAAACAATATACACATCCAGCCATTAAATAATGAATCCCATTTCAATTTGGCCAAAACAAGAAGCCATTTACGAAGCTAAGAATGTCATCCAAACAGGCACCATTCATCTTTAATTTGGCCAAATTGTAAAATCGCCTATTCAACAGACAACAAGTAATCATTCTAGTCAACTAGTGAGATTGCTTAGTTAAGTGTGCAGCATTGAGCAAGGAGCTCTGTTTTAAACTTGGAGAACATGCTATTAAAACAGTCGAATAATGATATAAGTTTATGGGGATCAGTGTTTAGCTCGTACACAGATCGTTCAGGCGGTATTCACGATTATTCAAACCTGAATATAATGTTAGGCCAGGGTTTTAATTTTCTGTCTGTCTGCAAGTCCGTCCGTCTGTCTGTCTGTCTGTCTGTCTGTCTGTCTGTCTGTCTGTCTGTCTGTCTGTCTGTCTGTCTGTCTGTCTGTCTGTCTGTCTGTCTGTCTGTCTGTCTGTCTGTCTGTCTGTCTGTCTGTCTGTCTGTCTGTCTGTCTGTCTGTCTGTCTGTCTGTCTGTCTGTCTGTCTGTCTGTCTGTCTGTCTGTCTGTCCTGTCTGTCTGTCTGTCTGTCTGTCTGTCTGTCTGTCTGTCTGTCTGTCTGTCTGTCTGTCTGTCTGTCTGTCTGTCTGCAAGTCTGTCTGCCTGTCCGTCCGTCCGTCCGTCCGTCTGTCTGTCTGTCTGTCTGTCTGTCTGTCTGTCTGTCTGTCTGTCTGTCTGTCTGTCTGTCTGTCTGTCTGTCTGTCTGTCTGTGTCTCTCTCTCTCTCTCTCTCTCTCTCTATCTATCTATCTTTGTGCAGTCTGCTGACTAGTTCACGTCCTCGTATTCTTTTAAAACTGACCCTGGATTCCTGGTTGATACCACCTTCCCTGTACGGGTTCCTGGCTCCTTTTTAGAGTGAAAACAATTAAAAGCTCCACTGCTTCCTAACAAATATGTCGTAATGGGAGACTAATGAGGGGCGCCCCTTTGAAGTCGGAATGTATCTGCCTGACGCGAGGCACAATCAGTCTGCATTTAAGCAAGCTAGACCTGGAAAACGGATATGCGCGCAAAACGCACATTCTAAAATAAGACTGAAGTGAAGAAGTGGACGAACGAACATAACTTTCTGTCGGAGTTTACAGACGTTGAAAGTTGATGAATGTTGAATTAAGAATTGGCATCATAGCACTCGGGACACTTCCATAAGCGCTCCGCCCCCATCTTCAGCAGCAAACGAAGAGTTCCGATTCCGATGGTACCAGCAATTGTCTGTCTGAGTGTACATCCGTTTCGCCTTTCCCTTGAATGTTGAGCGTCGGCCAGATTTCCTGCTAACTCTCCGCAGCGCCATTAGTTTACAGACAGTGAACACAATGAAACAATACCATAACTTCCCAACTAACGGACTAGCGTAGAAGGAGAAGAAAAATATGGCGCAGAAGGATAAGAAAAATAATAATAATAGTAATAATAATAATAATAATAATAATAATAATAATAATAATAATAATAAAAATAATCATTAAAAAAAAAACAGAAAAAAAAAACATGAAGAAGAAGAGCCAGCCCCAAGATGGCTTCTAGGTGAATGCACCAGGAAGTAGAGGCGACTGGCGTCATAATGAATCGTCCACCAAGTGCAGATCGGGCTGTACAGAAATGAGTGCATCACTGTACAATCGAAGCGCCACTGCCGCGGAAAAGGTCTTATCACTGCGATATTTCGACTGCCAGTTTGTACATTGTTTCCAATAATTTATTGTCATTCCTGTATGCACGGGTGCAGCTAGTGGTTGGTTGGTTGCTCGCTTCCGGTCGATGTAATAAAGTTTCCAAAAAAAAAAAAAAAAACTTTTTCTAGAAAGTCGATCAAACCCAAAATCGGCACCAAAAAAATAATCCATTGCAGTTAAGGCCTTCGTTGGAAGGTTTGACAGGTCATAAATAGTGCCAGTCGGTTTATTTAAGCAAGTGAGGCTAACGTTAAATGCCCTATGCTCCATTGGAGCATAAAGGGTCTTTTATGTTTAGTTCATAATAGTATTGTGTTGGTTTCGGCAGTGGTACACACCAGCCTGACACATCATCATCATCATGTGCCCTGCCAACTGGCGTAGGCGCTCATGCGTCTCCACAAATCACGATCCTTGGTTGCCTAGAACAGCTCTCTTGATGATTCTCCTCCATGCCATCGTTTCAGCCCATCCAGCATCATCTCTCTTGGTCTATCTCTACCCTTATTTCCACTGATATTTCCAGTTGTCACGATGTTTTCCAATGTTCCTCTTTTCATTATGTGACCAAAGAACAGTGTTTGTCTCTTTATTATTGTTGTATATAAAGATATACTTTCATTAGTCTGACACAACAGGAAAAAAAATGCTAGAGTTGGTTTTGCAACGTCCTGTAAAGAATACGCAGCTAACTTGAACTAACATCTTAGAATACGTGGACGAGCCTTTTGTGCCGGTATACATGGCCACAGCTCTGTCAAATGTCCGTAATTATCGTCAAACTCAATTGTTATCATCCAGTCAGTTTCCAATGTTTGTACTGTTTGGTGGCGCTGCCTAGTGAGATTCTGGCTGTGTAGTATCTCCCCATAGTGTTTTATATATGGTCATCTTACCTCCAGATATTTTTTTTTGGGGGGGGGGGGGGGAACTATGACCCGCCTCTTTTTCACTTAACTATAGGTTTTAAAAAAAAGGAGTGGAAAAAGTAAAAATACGAATAAAAATAAGATAAAGAAGAAGGAGGAGGAGGATGACGAAGAGGGGGAAAAGGAAGGGGTGGTATATTTGGACAAGGATAAAAAGAAACAGAAAAAGAAGACAAAGAAGAAGACCTAATAAATAAATGAACGAATCAGCGAATGAACGAACAAATGAATATAAAGGAATGAATGAATAGATAGCCTGAATCTTTTGGCCGAATCACACAATTACACACATCACAACTAGGAACAAAACTGTGGCAAGTGTGAGAGAGGAAGCGCCCACTTAAGCGCACATTTACACCGACAATGATAAAACAAGCACGTAGACGACACTAAGGGTATAGCGAAGTTTGATAAGACTTAACGGTGTCAAGGCAAAAAAGCATCAGGCTTAGTTACTAGCGAGCCACGCTCGTCGAACGCTATCTGATCGAGTTTACTGGCCGCAATGATGAATTTGTCTAATAACCAACTAAGGGTAATGTTATCCTGTGCTGTTTCTGTCAAGTTGCTGTGTAATTTATAGGTTAGGTTAGGTTAGTTGCGTATCCTTTACAGGATGTTGCAGAACCAACACCAGCAGCCCCTGTCTGTTGTGTGGTTTCTCTAGGCAAATTTACGTCCAGTAGTTCGCACTGGACGGTCGGCCTCCTGATACCACTGTCGAAACCAACGCAAAGCGCATGGCATGCAGCTGGGATCGAACACGGCACCCCGGCATTACGAAGCGTTTGCATCGACTTAGCCACAGAGCCGTCAAAAAGGTTAGTTGCGTATCCTTTACATGACGTTGTAGAACCAACCGCCAGCCGCCCTGACTGTTGTGTGGGTTTTCTAGGCAAATTTACGTCCAGTAGTTTGCCATTGCTCACTGGACGGTCGGCCCTCTGATACCACTTTCGAAACCAACGCAAGGCGCATGGTCTGCAGCTGGGATCGAACCCGGCACCCCGGCATCGACTCAGCCACAGAGCCGACTGTGTAATATACACTTGTGTTATTTCCTATATTTTCGAGTAAATATGGATATTCATCTTAGAGTTCACCGGCTATAAACTAGGGCGAAAAGTTGTGGTAGTTCGTCCATTTCTGAACTTTGGTCTTGTTCAAGGACTTGAGTGTTACTTACATCCGTTTTACAGATTCGGCTTATTTTGTGTGCAGACTGACGGTTTCTTGCCTCTCAGGTGGGTGCACTCTGACTTCAAAGAAAACTCCACTAATTAATCGCCTTTTACGACATGCTTGGTAGGGAGGTAGTGGGTCAGTTTTTTTTTCCTCTAGGTCCTGGAAACTAACACGGGAAAATACGGTAATGGCTGAGTTAAATCATGAGATAAAGAGTGACATATTGTAAGTTACTGTACAGACATGTGATCATCGGTTCGAATTCGAACGGAGCCAGACTAAAAAAAAAAATGATCTTGGCTACTAGATCAACCCACTCTTAAATGGGTACCAGGTTAAGTCCAGGAAGTAAAGGCGGCCAGTGTGATGTAGATCAGCTCTTCCCCGATTTTGACTAGTCTATAACATATAAATCTCTATGTTCCCAATAACTACCACATTACTTTCCCAAGAAACTTATCAAGGAAGCAGTCTTAAGAAAGATAATAGGGGCTTTCGAGCTGAAATGCTATAGAAAGATTCTTAGAATATTCTAGACAATAAAAGAGGAGAAATACTGACATCTTGAAAGATCTGAACATCAAAGAAGATTGGCTAATAAACAGCCTCCTGTCTCGGAAGCTGAAATATTTTGGTCATATCAAGCGCCAGGACGGATTGGAAAAAAATAATAGCAGAAGGCATGGTACCAGGAAGGAGGGGCAGGTGCCGAACAACACGAAGATGGGCACAGGATATAAGTGACTCTTTTAGTATAAAAGTATAAAAGTATAAAAGGCGGGAGAGCCGGCGAGAGACAGAGTTTTTTTCGGGCAAACCGTGATGAAAGCGACGTTCTGCAAAGGACCTGCTAAATGATATTCCCAATACATCTCAAGGCACGGAAAAGAGTCCTTTGTTAAAGTTAGTTTCGCCTCCTTTACAGGACGTTGCAAACCCAAACCTAGTATTTAGTTGTCTGGTTTGGTCTCGCTGGGAAATTTTACTCTCAATAATTTGCAATTGCACTCAACGGTCGGCGGTCGAGACTCTTGCAGAAATAAACATACAGCGGTCTGCTGCCAAATCGCCGGTAATTGGAATCTAACTGGGTACCTCAGAATTACGAAACAGGTTCGCAACACCTAAACCACAGACGCTGACGGTTCCAAGGTTGAAAAAAAAAAGAGTTAGTTGTGTGTCTTTTACAGGGGGTTGCAGAACCAACCCTAGCATTTTGTTTGTCTGTTGTGGTGTTTCTAGGCCAAAATTACGTTTAGTAGTTTGCCTCTCAAAGGTCAGCTCTCGGTACCACTGTTGAACCCAACGCAAGACAGATCGTACGTAGCTGGGATTAAACCCGGCACCCTGGCATTACGAAGAGCGTTCGTTAGTTCATTTCCGGGAACTCCACAGTGGGATGGTTTCCATTGCATAGCTACCTTACATCAGTTGCCTAGTACAGATATTAGTGTCCGTGTACCTGGTACAAAAAACTGGAGTGTCTTATGTACCGCCTTTGCATTTGTATTTAGTAGTTTCCCTGCTGCTATCTTGATGGCTTTAACTTCTGCATCGTAGCTGTGGCAGTGCTTTACTGTTGGTACTTTGGTTGTGTAATTAGGATGCTCAATGTAAACTCCTGCACCTCTGTTTCTGATTGCATTTTGTGCTGACCCATCTGGGTAAAACACTAACCCAAAGATTCTGCAGGTATTTATCATCAAGTAGACTGAGGATGGTTGTCTTACGCTGCACACTGTTTTGTTCTTTCTTGTCAAATAATCTTTTCACTTCTGTCTTGATGTGTATTGAAAACTTATACTCCCCTCTCCAGGGAGTCCATTCTGGAAAAGCATTTCAGTGGCTATCAGTTGCAGGCAGATTAGTGGTTTGGCCTAGTGGATGAAACCGCATCTCTTTAGTCGTTTAGATTTTGGAGTCTTTCATTAATAGGATGTCAAGGCATGCTAAGAAACGTTTCTGCTTGTATTAGCATCTTGTGTCTCTGCGTTTAGTCAGTGCTAGGGTCATCCCCCTTTTCTCTTTTACAGCTTAAGGTGTTGATTTCATACTGCCTGTGGTAACTCTGAGTGCTTGATTTTGCACTTTGTCTAATTATTTTAGTGTTGTTTTTGATGCTGAACTCCATGCTGTTGATCCATATTCAAGGTGTGATCGAACACTTTGTTGGTAAACTTTCCTAAGTATATTTCCACAAGCACGCCAAGTGGTTCCACTTAGTTTTCTCAAGATGGCTATCCTGCTTCTGGTTTCTGTTGCTGCTTTGTTGGTGTGTTTTCTTCTTGTTAACCTATCGTCAAACGTGACTCCTCGGTATGCGGGCTCCGTATCCTCTCTCAGAGGTACGCCATTTATGTGGATGACGTATACTTTTTGTTTTGGAGAGAGGATGAAGAGGGTGGTGCTAAATTTGCCTATGTTAATGCTGACACATCTTTTATCGGCTCTTGCAGCCATAGCATCTACGGATTTTTTTTTTTAGTAATCTAGTGGCCACTGTTGCATGTTCATTTTTATACCATAGTACCAAGTCATTAGCTTACATAGCAGCTTTAATTTCAGGGGGTTATTAATAAACTAGGCCATAGTCTATAAAGATTGTGGGGAACAGGACACCTTTTGTGGGGGACACTATGGCGCAGTAAAACATTCTTACTCCTGAGTCTGTCTATCTGTACTCGGGCTCTTTCGTTAAACAAGTATGCTTTCACCCATTAGTTCATATTCCCATTCACTTTGTATTTCTCAGTTTCTTCATGAGACTTTCTTTCCCGACCTTGTCAAAGGCTTTCTTCAAATCTATCCATGCCGCTAGCGCCATCTTATTTTCCTGGAAGACATCCTCGATTTCTTACGAAAGGTATGTTGTCTGGTCTTCTGTGAAGTAGCACTGTCTAAAGCCTGCCTGCTGTGGCACGAAGATGTTTTCACTTAAGGTATCATTAGAGTCTAATGTTGACACTACGTTCCATTCTTTTATAGAGGCAGCTGGTAAGAAGAATAGGTCTATAGCTGGAGGCATCGGAACTGTTCTTTCCTAGTTTAAGGAGAGTTATCGTATGCTTCTCTCCATATCTGGGGAACTTTGCCACTGGTCCAGCAATGATTAAACATCTGTAGCAGCTTTATTTTTGGCTCTTGTTCCAAGGTTATTGATTATTTCGTTGGTTATTCCATCAATTTCATGTGACTTTCCCATTTTCAGTTTTGACATTGCTAACTCTAGCATGCTAGACGTAAGTGCTGCCACCAGGGCCCCAGGAATTATATCATTTTATCTTGTCTGTTGCTGATTCACTCGAACCTACCGCTGTTTCTCTGGGCTGACATCAATGTTGCTGTCTTGAGCAATTGAATCTGCCAAGTGGTCAGCTGCCTGTTTTCCTGTTAGGATTGCTCCTTCTTTGCTGAGTGCAATATTCGCATTTCTCCCTGTACTCTTATCATTAATTTGTTTTACTTGTCTAGCCTCCACAATTTCATTGTGTCTTTTTCAAAGTTTAAAGACCTAATTTTTTTCCTGCCAGCTTGTCTGTCTAGCCTGACTTTAGCACTTTGTTTTGCTAGGGTAGACTGTGATCATACTCCAGGAGAGTAGGCTCATCCATTCGTCTTTCGCCTTTACCTCGTTTGTTGTCCCATCCAGTTTCTCGCTGGGGGTTGAGACCCCAGCCTTCAACTGGATTGCTGGGAAGAACAGGGTCCACCACGTGAAGGTGAGGTACTCTTGAGCAAGAGAGGCTAAGAGACATTAAGAGTCTTGTATTGCGCCCTTGCTCAGTTAGGAGCAAACACTGCTGACACAACTCAGCCTTTAGCGAAGAGTTGTAATGCAGTGGATACCGTCTCATTGTGGAGTGCCTGGAAATGAAAAAGCTGATCAACTGGCAGAGGAAGGTGCGACAAAAGAGCAGCCGGATGTAACAGTCACATACCACCGAAAGAAAAGAATCATTAAATCGATCAGGAAACCACCAGCCCGTGCACAAGACGACTATTTTATTATGGAAAGACCAGAACAAGTCATTATCCTCCGCCTCAGAACAGGGCACAACCAGTTACGTAATCACATGTACACAAAATCCAAGGTAGGCGTATCAGCCATGTGCACCTGTGGAAAGGTGCCCCAGACAGCAGTGCATGTACTCCAGGACTGCACCGAATTTGACACAATAAGACAAACATGTTGGCTAGAAAGAACAACAGTGGAACGTAAACTCTATGGACCACTGAATGAACTAACAACAACAGTGAAATTTATACAAGAGACAAAACTGCTGATATAGACAACTTATTTCAGGCGAACGAAAGAAGAAAAAGAAGACATGGGTGGGTAACTGCAGTGGTAAAGGGATAGATGGACTGATGAGAAAATATAGATTAATTGGGTGTATGAGTGGGTTAAAGATATTCATGGATAGATAGATGGGCGACGGATTGAAACAACAGACACAAAGAAGCGCTGGAAATTATGCGTGAACGGTTGGAAACGTAACTGCGTATCGTTTACAGGGCGTCGCAGAACCAGCCCTAGCATTGTTTGGGATGACGGTGATTTAGCTGGGCAATTTTACATTAGTTTGTTTGTCACAGCTTTCTTAACGGTCGGCTTTCGATACTATTGTCAAAATCAGCGCAGAGTGGTCGGTTGTGGGTTCACTGACAGCTAGAAAGGAACCGTGTATCTCGGAAATGCGAAATTATGTTGCAACCCGCAAGCCATAGACGTCAGGTTTAACTCGTGTACACCTGTACTAAAATAAAATAAAATAAAACAAAACGTGTAATCAGAAAAGTCAACGGATTACATGTAAATGAACTGCACACACGTAACTGAACGTTTCGACCAAAGTCCTTGTTTACGGAGTCGCGCACGCGCGGGCGCGCGAACACAAACACACACACACACACAGGCAAACGCACGCACACACACACCAGAATTCGTAAAAACCAAAATCAACATAATTTCATGATTGCATGTTTTCTTTTCTTTATTACTAATTGTTATCGGCTGGACCACAGTCACTCATCTTCATTACACTAATTGACACAACTCTGATGTACTCTCACAGGTAGCAGTCATTTGTGTGATCATCCTCCTGGTGTGTACTTTTCTGTTCACAAATAATCTGCAACAGACCCCGGGCAGTGCAAATTCCTTCATGAGGTATGTAGAAGGTTATTACAGAACAAAGTCTTGTTGAATCAAACTCATCTTCTTTCATTCTTCTTTTGGTTCTATTCAGGGTTTTCACCCTATCCTGTCCAACGCCAGATTTCGTCGGGAATTTCCCGTGACAGGCCTAAAGTCTATGGGTGATGTCTTGCCTTCACTCGGCATATTTATGACCGCATGCAACTAGTTGCAGATGATCGTGCTCGTGTATATACAGCTTGCGGATAGAGTTAGTGCTAGGTTCAGTGTTGGGGTTATGGTTATCTGCAGGAATACTTACAGGTTAAGGTAATTCATGGCAGAGGTAGCGAGGGGTCATCACTTCCACGCATGCAGAGTGAGGGCGACGAAACGAATGAAAGAAACAGACAGCGGAAATTATAACCCAATGAGCGATATCAACTTTGAAAAGAAACAACACACGACACGCCAAGAATAGGGGAGTTTAATTATTTAGCGTTTGTGTTAAATGAACAGCGACTAAAACTGACCCTAAACCTAGCTTACCTAGACTATAGGAGTGTCCCGGGAATTCCCTACGAAATATCTCGCCGAACGAGATGCGGGGAAAATCCTGAATAGTACCTTTTAAAGTTCTATTAACATTTAAGCTGCGAAATTCCCACCTTTCGCCCAACACATCGGATTACAGCCAACCCCTCGCAGTTTTATTACTTGCTTGCAGGAGTTGGTCTAATTACTTAACTGTATTGCAGGCCCCTGGGCAGACCAGTGTGCTGGGGCCCCTACAATAATCACTCACTGAAATGAAACTTATATGTTGGATAATATAAAACATAAAGCACGGGCCCTTCATTCTTGTGGGGTCACCGTGCAAGTGCCCAGCGGACCCATGCGTTAAGACGGCCCAGCAATTCATCCCCCATCCCAACTCCTATCCTAGGATTCCCACAGGGGGCAATCACACTGAAAGGTAAGGAAGGGCCTTTCAGCTTCGATACTTTATAGTATCGAACATAAACTTTGTAAGTCACCTTTAAAATTAAGTACAAGACCAGCTCTTTTTCTTCAGTACTGTGTGCGTTTAATTGATACCTCAAAACTTGACCTTTTTTTTTAATGAATACTTATTTTTAAAAGCTATGCTGGCGTCATGGCTTTAAATGTTTGTATAATTCTATCGATTCGCCGTGGTGTAGCGGCTAGACGCTTGCTTGCGGATCGGGAGGTCGTTGGTTCGGGTCCTGACGGAACAAGGCTTTCTTTATAAATGACCTTTATCAGTGGAAGCAGTTAAAATAAATTCTGGCACTTTGTGAACTGGTAGATCATCGCCATGTGGTACTGGACGTTTTTGCAGAAGGGATGTTAGGATATTTCAGAGTCAATTTCTTCTTTCATATACTTACTCACTTACTTAGTCGCTCCTCTTCTAACTTGGAGTGTAGAGATTTGCCAGAGAGATCGCCAGACGTCTCTATCAGCAGTTTTTTTTCTGGCTTTGTTCCATTCCAGTCCTCTGTCAGTTAGGGACTGTCGGATGTCGTTTTCCCAGCGCATCCTGGGTCGTCCTGGAGGTCTGGTTTTCCTGGTTCTTAGCCTCCCATGCCTGCCATTGTGTCCGATTTTCTCCTATTCTGCATACATGTCCAAACCATCGTAACTGTGACTGATCCACTCGGGTTTGTAAGGGCTGGGTATCAAGATCTTAACGTATTGCCTGATTGCGGACTTTGTCTTTTCTTGTCACTTGGACAACCTTTCTCTGATATCTTATTTCAGAGGCCTGCAGCTGGCTTATGTGAGCTGTTGTCATTGTCTATGACTCATATCCATAGGTCAGGACTGGTACATAGGTAGAGCGGCGAACAGCCATTTTCGTCCTCTTGCCAATTTCTCTTTTGCTAAGAAACCCTCGGTTTATGGCCTGGAAGAGTCTCACAGCAGCTGCTTTTCGTGTAGCCAGCTTAGTCTTAATGCCTCCATTTCGGTCTGATACAACTCCAAGGTATTTGAACTGGTTAACCTGCTCCAATGCATACTGCCCCATCATGATCTGGTGTTTCTTCTCCTCTTTCGAGATCACCATGGTTTTAGTTTTAGAGATACTGATGGTCATCCCGTACTTTTCAAGCTCTTCCTTCCAGACAAGTAAGTTGGACTGAAGGTGTGCCTCTGATTTAGCTATCAGTGCCACATCGTCTGCAAATGCCAGCTCGGATGTACAGATTGGTCTCATTTTCCAGTACCCTACCGAGTACTTCTTTGTCTTCTCCTTACAGGTCTTGATGACCTCATCCATCATAAGAATGAAGAGGTAAGGTGAGAGAATATCACCTTGTCTAACACTGCTGGTGTTCTTAAATTCTTCTGACTTTTGGTCTGCTCTTCTTATATAATTTCTGCACCTTTTGTAGAAATTCTGTATTGCACTGATCAGGGGTGCTGGGGTGTTTTTTCCCGCCAAGCAGTCCCAGAGCTTGTTCCAGAGTACTTTGTCAAACGCCTTTTCCAGATCCAAAAAACATAGGTGCATTTCACTCTTATATTCAAGGGCTTTTTCATTCATCTGTCTCGGTGTGAAGATAAGATCTTGAGTACTTCGGTTTGCTCTGAAGCCGCATTGGGCCTCGTCCAGCTGTGGCTCTACCAGACTTCTAAGTCTCTGCTCGAGAATTATAGAATAACTTTTACCAGGAACGTTGAGGAGGGATATGCCTCTGTGTTTTCCACATTGTCTGTTATCACCTTTTTTAAATATAGGTATAATGATAGCAATCTCCCAATCTTTTGGTATAGTTTTTCTACACCAGGCTGCCTGGAGAACCTTCAGTAGAAGGCGCTCACCTGCGACACCCATATATTTGACCATCTCTAGTGTTATACTATCATGACCTGCTGCTTTTCTTAGCTTAATCTTCTAAATAGCTGCTTCAACTCTACCATCCTGATGTTATCATCCTCTTGGATGATTTCCTTCTCAGCAGTGAGGTCCATTATTTCTGGGTCATGACTTCCCTCAACGCCAAGGAGCTCTGAGAAGTATTCTTTCCATCTGCCCATGATATTATCTGTAGAAGTAAGCAGAGCCCCTTCTTTGTCTTTTATGAATTTAAGTGGGCACTCTTTCTTTTTCTCATGTTCCCGAGGGTCCTGTAAAACAGTTTTTGATTTTCTCTTGCATTCTTTTCCAACTTTTCTCCAAACTCTTCCCATGATTTCTGTTTTGCTTTAAGCAAAATATTTTTGGTCTCTGTTCTGAGTGCTACATATTGTTTATATTTCTCTATTTCTTCAGCTGTGTTCCTGGCTGCCAGGTATTGCTTCCATGCCCTTTTCTTTTCTCCTATTTTCAATTTGACTTCTACCATCCACCAAGGTGTCATATGTCCCCGCCTTCCACTCGGGACTTCACCACATGCTTCTACTGCAGCTGCTGTGAGGATATTCTTGAATCTGCACCGGAGAGTTTCAGTGTCCTCTGATGGTTCTTCTTCAGTTCCTACTGCTTTCACTATAAGCTCCTGGTATCTAGCCTTATTATCTGGCTCTCTTAGCTTGTATGGCTTAATCCTCATCCCTTCTTGGTTTGCTTGGTTTCTTGCATGGTTGTCTGTGTTGCCTTGTTGGAGCAGTTCTTTCAGTTGTTCTCTTTATTGTGACCAGATAGTGGTCACTTCCAATCTCTGGTCCTCTCATGACTCTGGCATCTCTCACAAACTTGAATGAACTTTTCCTAACTATGGCGTAGTCAATGATGGATTTTTCATTCTTTGAAGGTTCACATCTTGTGTATGCATGTATACGCTTGTGGGGGAATTTTGTGTTTGTAATGACAAGGTTCTGTTTCCTGCAGAATCTGAGAAGTCGCTTGCCATTATCATTCAAAACATCTTCACCATATCTCCTGATTACTCCACCCCATCTAGAGTGATCATTTCCTACTCTGGCATTTAAATATCTTAGGAGGATAATTTCATCGTGACAGTCATCTATGGTCCTTTGGAGCATTTCAAAGAAATCTTCTTTAACATCAACTCGCTCATCTTTACTTCGCCCGTACACAATAACAATACTGATAATTTTATCTTCTTCTTTCAGATCTAACACCATAATTCGTTCCGAAATGAATTTCCATTCCTTGATGCTACTAACTTGATTACTGGCTACAATACAGCCAACACCTCCCTTGGCTCTCTCCGTCATAGGGACACCACTGTAGAGCAGCATACTTCCATCATGATCTGTGATTCCTTGCACCTTTTTCTTGGTTTCAGTCAGAGCCAAGACTCCTAATTTCGCTTTCCTCATCTTCCCTACTAACTCCTTTTCCTCCCCGTTAATGCCTCTTATGTTCCATGTTCCATAATTCGTAGTCCGTAAGCCATGCCAGTTCGTCGCCGTAAAGATCCGTCCGGTTTTCTTGTAATCATAATTTAAGGCAAACAGGTGATTGGCCTGTTGTGCCTTTGCATGGTGGAGGGGCTGCCTCCTTGCGGTCTTTACGCAGGCCGTCTGGCTGATTCACGGTTACCCACTACTTCCGTAGACCCATGAAGTATTGAGGTTCAGCCAGACCCTCTTCCTTTTACAGCCGGGCTTGGGACCGGTCTTAGCGGAGTTTCTTCTTTCATATGCCTTTCATAATTGGAGGGACCATGCAAAAGTAACAGTTGTTGGGATGATTAGTGGGCGCTCTCCAAATCATTAGGACTGCTAAAGACATTGCTTGCCTTTTGGCAGTCAACCACAGTTTAAGTCATGCTGCACATGAATTGCAGCTTATGTATGGCGCCGAGCTCTTATCTTGATCTCCCATTCTGCAGCCAAAATACAAACTATTTGCCTGTTTAATCACTATATATTTATATTTTGTTTATGTGAGAGAAATGACACTTCACCACATAGATAACATAAGTTACTAGCGCTGTCTATGACATTTCTAAACTTAGTATTAATAAAGGCAAAGCCACCAGCTATTAATGGCAAAATTTTGCCAGAGTTACAATATTTATGCACAACGATGGTGTAATCATAGTTAAGACTGCATCATCAACTTCTGGTTACAGTTTTGTTGGTCATTAGAAAAAAAAAAAAAAAAAACTATGCAGCCGGCCACAACAATTGCATCACATATATAAATTTGATCCTAATTAAGTAAACTAATTGCGTATATCTTACAAATTAGAGCCAAAAAACATTCTTTATTGTAACTTTTGTTTTCAGTACACCAAAATTAGTTACGATCAGTTACTTTAAATTCTGGTGTATTTCGGTTATCGACCAGCATAATACGTCTGTGGATTCCATTTCTCGCATTGACATAGCAGTTTCCACAGTGATTCATGGTGTAGTTTGTCTTTGTTTAATTTAATGCGATAAACAACTTTTCAACTATAAAAGACAAGGACGCTTCTAACAAACAAAACACTCAGAGTGATTTAATTTAAATTGTTTGTGTCTGCCTACCTTAAAAATACTTACCTATAAAATAAAGACTAGCGCTGTATGCCCTACATGCCTGAAGGTGTGGGATTGGATCCTAAACTTTCATGGTATTATGAAATAAAGATGGTATCTTTTGCTAACGTTTATCAAATGAAAACTTTGCGATGGGTTAATACACGGATAGTTTTGTTTAATTGTTCATTTCTACTTTTAACGATGTAAACTTTTGTGATAATATGGAACAAGTATGTTATCTTTTGCCAACGTATAACGAATGAAAACTTTCACGATAATATGAAATAAAGATGTTATCTTTTAGCAACGTTTAACGAATAAAATATGTCATGATAATATAAAATAAAGATGTTATCTTTTAGCAGCGTCAAGAAAATCTTTCACGATAATATGAAATAAAGATGTCCTCTTTTAAGCCAACGTTTAGCGTTTCAAAACTGTCAAGATAATATGAAATACAGATGTTATCTTTTGCCAACGTTTAACAAATTAAAATTTTAAGGATTATATATATATATATATATATATATATATATATATATATATATATATATATATATATATATATATATATATATATATATATATATATATATATATATATATATATATATATAACCTTTTGCCATAGTTTAACGAAATAAAACTTAAAACTTTAACGATGGGATAATACGAAGACAGTTTTATTTGTCTGTTTAGTTTTAACGATGAAAACTTGGTATCTGAAAATGTCTGTCTCCAATTACTGTTCCTCCTTCCCCAGCTCCATATGGACTGATAGTCACACAGAGGCTAATAGCCTAAAATATCGCAAACATCGAGATGACCTGTCCAGACAGTTGAACGTAATGAAGCAGCTCTACGGACAACAGAATTGTGAGAAACTGGAACTTCTGAAAAGTAAAGACGAGGAAGTAAGATATAAAGTATAAACTGACTATGAATTAATACTCAGTCTGTTAGCCAGGTGGTATCAGTCTTCTCAATGCATAGTCTACGACGGCTCAGGTTGATAGGTCACACCTGGAGAATGGAGGATGGCACAGTCCCTACAAAACATCCTTTGTGGTAGCAGTTCTGAAACTCTGGGTCGCGAACTTTATTTTTTAAAATCTCGAACGACCCTTTGACAGGGGTCGCGGAAAACTATCGCAAAAACACATTCACTGAAGTTAGGAAGTAGCAACGAAAAAAATTGTATGTTTTATTGGTCGCCACAACATGAGGATCTGTATTAAAGGGTTGCCGCATTTGAAAGGTTGAGAGCC
This sequence comes from Candidula unifasciata, assembly GCA_905116865.2. Classification (NCBI taxonomy): domain Eukaryota; kingdom Metazoa; phylum Mollusca; class Gastropoda; order Stylommatophora; family Geomitridae; genus Candidula; species Candidula unifasciata. The sequence goes on from CAJHNH020001726.1 coordinate 120,826, forward strand.
ACTGCTCTAAGGTGAATTAAAGACGGGTAGAAAATGTCGATGCTGACCTCTACTACGATATAATGATGTGTGCAAGCGTGACATGAATGATACAGGTATTGAGGTGGACTCGTGGGAACAAAATGGTATGGACCGCGTTGACGGGACTGAGATTGAAGGAAGAAATGTTTGCAGAAAGTATGAATGCTGAGCGTCTATGAGAAAACAGAAAATGTTGACATCAACAATCATGGAATCCTACACTTTAATTATGGAAAACCTTTTTTTTTTTTTTCAACGCGGGCGGGTCTTATTAGTCACACTCGCCATCGCCATGGGCTGCGAGTCCCATGCCTCATCATTGCACAATAAAACACGATCGTCTGGAAAGAGGAAAAAGTGCCAGTCTGACAATCATTTTTAGCCAGACGAAAGGTCGAAACGAAAGTTTTTTATTGTTTTTTGGTATATCTTTGTTCTAAAACTTATGCCGTGAAGTGTTGGTGACATGAGTTTTATATAGACCCGTCTTTTGCTAGTTGCGCTTATGTCATACTGCATTTCTGTAGTGTCTCTTGTTCTCCATCTACCCATATTTTTCTTTGTCGGCCTCTTGCCTTATAACCTCCTGTTCTTATGTAGTTGCTCTAGCTGCTGGCTGTCTTAGATCCATCTGACCAGTGACCAAACCATTTGCTTCCTTGATGCTCTATAAAATCACTTAACTGTATGTACTATTTCTACTATTGTTCTTAGTTTTTTCTTTGGTGATTCTGTTTCCTCTTGTTTTCCCGCCGCATTTCATATACATCACACCTCATACGTTGTAATTTTGCGTTTATGTCCTTCTGTATTTTACTGCATCTGCCACCGATAGCATCAAGTTAGTATTGATGGTTCACTTATCAACCGCTTTGTGTTGTTTACGCAAGTAATGATACAAGTAGGTCCAACTATAAATGTTAAAAAGTAAAGTAAAAGATCCTTCCTCACGCCCTTAGGCGCATCTGGCAAATGGGAAGAGCGCCCCTTTTTTACAGACCAATATGTATATATTCACAATATTGTTCTTGTCCACCCAGTATATTTGCAATATTCTTCTTATCCACCCAGTATATTTGCAATAAATTTCTTGTCCACCCAGTATATTTGCAATATTCTTCTTATCCACCCAGTATATTTGCAATAAATTTCTTGTCCACCCAGTATATTTGCAATAAATTTCTTGTCCACCCAGTATATTTGCAATAAATTTCTTGTCCACCCAGTATATTTGCAATAAATTTCTTGTCCACCCAGTATATTTGCAATAAATTTCTTGTCCACCCAGTATATTTGCAATAAATTTCTTGTCCACCCAGTATATTTGCAATATTCTTCTTATCCACCCAGTATATTTGCAATAAATTTCTTGTCCACCCAGTATATTTGCAATAAATTTCTTGTCCACCCAGTATATTTGCAATACATTTCTTGTCCACCCAGTATATTTGCAATAAATTTCTTGTCCACCCAGTATATTTGCAATAAATTTCTTGTCCACCCAGTATATTTGCAATAAATTTCTTGTCCACCCAGTATATTTGCAATAAATTTCTTGTCCACCCAGTATATTTGCAATAAATTTCTTGTCCACCCAGTATATTTGCAATATTCTTCTTATCCACCCAGTATATTTGCAATAAATTTCTTGTCCACCCAGTATATTTGCAATAAATTTCTTGTCCACCCAGTATATTTGCAATAAATTTCTTGTCCACCCAGTATATTTGCAATAAATTTCTTATCCACCCAGTATATTTGCAATAAATTTCTTGTCCACCCAGTATATTTGCAATAAATTTCTTGTCCACCTAGTATATTTGCAATAAATTTCTTGTCCACCCAGTATATTTGCAATAAATTTCTTGTCCACCCAGTATATTTGCAATACATTTCTTGTTCACCCAGTATATTTGCAATAAATTTCTTGTCCACCCAGTATATTTGTAATATTCTTCTTGTTCTTCCAGGATATTCACAATATTTTTCTCGTCCACCCAGTATATTTGCAATATTCTTCATGTCTACTTAATATATCCGCAATATTGTTCCTTTTCACCCAGGATATTCGCAATATTTTTCGTGTCCACCCAGGATATTCACAGTATTCTTCTCGTTCACCCAGGATATTCACACTATTCTTCTCGTCCACCCAGGATATTCACACTATTCTTCTAGTCCACCCAGGATATTCACACTATTCTTCTCGTTCACCCAGGATATTCACAGTATTGTTCTCGTCCACCCAGGATATTCACACTATTCTTCTCGTTCACCCAGGATATTCACACTATTCTTCTCGTTCACCCAGGATATTCACACTATTCTTCTCGTCCACCCAGGATATTCACAATATTGTTCTTGTCCACCCAGGATATTCACAATATTGTTCTTGTCCACCCAGGATATTCACAATGTTGTTCTTGTCCACCCAGGATATTCACAATATTGTTCTTGTCCACCCAGTAGATTTTCAAAAATATTCTCGTCCACCCAGTAGATTTGCAATATTCTTCTTGTTCTTCCAGGATATTCACAGTATTCTTTTCGTTTACCCAGGATTTTCACAATATTTTTCTCGCCCACCAAGTACATTTGCCATATTCTTCTTATCCAACCAGTAGATTTGCAATATTCTTAATGTCTACTTAATATATTCGCAATATTTTTCGTGTCCACCCAGGATATTCACAGTATTGTTCTCGTTCACCCAGGATATCAACATTATTCCTCTCGTTTACCCGGTATATTTGCAATATTCTTTTTGTCTATTTAGTATATTCGAAACATTATTCCTTTTCAACTAGACACCTGGAAATCACAGGTCCACTATTGCTTAACTGCGATAGACTAAAGTTTTTGTTGGCCCATGTTTAATAGCTGACCGGTAAAGCAAGCCCGTTGGCCCACACTAGAGACGGCATTGGTCGAACCATCTCCAGAGATTGTCTAGGGACTGAGCGGGCCGGTCCCCCCAAACACCTCGCCCCGAAACCATCGCCCCCTCCCCCACCTGAACCACCGACCCCAACGCTAAGAACATTTTCAGGGATTCACCCCCCCCCCCCCTCCCCTTTTCCGTCCACCCCTCCCCGACTATCTATAGACGTTCTTGTGTCAAGTACTTGTTTATAGATTGAATATTATATGAGATAAATGATTATACTTGTGTGCCCTTCACTACCCGATAGAAATGATAATTAGGTAAACTAAAGGACCCTTTCCCACGAGTTTGGTGTTTGGGAAAGGATATGTTACTGTTTATGAAACATTTGCAGTCTATGATCTTGTAATTTGTTAAACAATATATGAGGTTTTGGTATTGTTGCTGTAGGGGTTTTTGCTTTTTTATCATACAGTTGGTTAATGTCAACCTATTAAACCTTTTTGTAATAATGTTCTCTAGTATTCATGACGCAACTTCACCCACCCTCTCTCTCTCTCTCTCTCTCTCTCTCTCTCTCTCTCTCTCTCTCTCTCTCTGTGTCTGTCTGTCTGTCTCTCTCGCTCTCCTGATACACACACACTCTCTCTCACTCTCTTCTGCCTTTTTTCCTCTCTGTCTCGTCTGTTTATTCTTTTTATGGGCATCGCAGGTCTAGTGGAATACTCGCTTGCCACCCGCGTGGCTTGGGTTCGATTCCCGGTCGATGCAAATAATTAATTATGTGTGTGCACACATGTCTGTCTGTCTGTCTGTCTGTCTGTCTGTCTGTCTGTCTGTCTGTCTGTCTGTCTGTCTGTCTGTCTGTCTGTCTGTCTGTCTGTCTGTCTGTCTGTCTGTCTGTCTGTCTGTCTGTCTGTCTGTCTGTCTGTCTGTCTGTCTGTCTGTCTGTCTGTCTGTCTGTCTGTCTGTCTGTCTGTCTGAATGTATGTTTGTATGTATGTATACACCGGCGAGGATCTTGAAATACTTTGGGTAGATTTTTAAATGTAAATTTTGCCCGGGCAGCGTCGTTAGGGTACTCTTTTTGGTTTCTAACTGCCAAGGGATTTTTTTACGTGCGCAACAATACACACGGGAGTCCGATCTAACTACACGAAAACTATAGGAAATTACTTGAAGTCTACGTGACAAAATCCAAGCCTTCATCGGGGCTTGAATCTGGCACCTCCAGCACCTGAGACGGACGCCATGTTTCAGGACCACGCATCGCGTAAGTGTATGAGTGTGTGTGCGCGCGCGCGCGTGTGTGTATATGAGAATGTGTATGTATGTACGCATGTATGTATATTTGAAAATATGCATATGCCATGTATGCTTTTGTAATTTTAGTGTATACTCACATCATGTATTTTGCTTTCCGAAAATATTTCAAGTAAAAAAAAAAAAAGATTGAAGGGTTTTACGCCAAAAATCGCAGTCTTTCTCTCCAGAACGGCTATCCGCCTGCCAAAAGCGTCGCACAGAGCACGAAATCCTTAGCTCTGGTGACAATAGCCAGGGATCTCTGTAAAAACTGTACTAGTGAACTGAACTCAAGGTAAAAGGGTTCACCACTGTGCCAGGGGGAACCCCGATAAGATAAAAACAGTGTTTGTGCCCGATTTGATAAATAAACTGTACATGTGTGTTTGCGTGCGTGCTTGCTTGCTACGGTACTGCAATCGTATGTTGTCACACGTAATCATCGTACACACACATACAATCACACAGACACGGTCGCGCGCGTGCGTATGTGTACACGTTCTTGTTTACTATGGCAGTAAAAGTAACGTAGATCTCCCCACACCCGGTAAAGTCCGTTGACTTCTGATTGGTAGTTCCTGAACCTTTCACCTTGGCATAAGGTTACGGGGGTGTTCTACAATGCCGTTGATATTGCGTATTGTATATTTCAGCTCTTTTAACACTCCAAAAACATAGAGAAACTTGTCCTAACACATTATTCCCCCCCCCCCCCCGAGAGTGCTGCAGCCTATGTCACAGGCAGTTTTTTTTTATCGGAATGAAAACGTCACAGAAAACAAACAACGGAGCGGAACAACTCGTAATCTTCAGAAAAGTCGACCAGCTCAACAAACTTGTGAATGAAAAATTACCTTCTCTATTTTGGGAGATTACCATGAACCTAACCACTACGGCCTGAAATAAATGTATTAGTATATTCTGACGTGTAATTACCAATGTAATTCACTGTATGTGTGATGTGGAGATGTGTTTATTAACTAAAGGTTGACGCAAGCGTCTCAGAAAGCGGAGGATGGTGTGCCAACATGAGTAGCCCTAACAGCACTGCACACATGTGGGACAAGGTATGAACCAAACCCACAACGTTCTTCTTTTTTTTTTTTTTTTTTTAACTTCTTCTTTTTTTTTTTTTTTGGGTTCTCTAAATGCAGGTCGAAAAGACGCGCCTGCGTGTTAAGTTTGTAACTCTTTGAAAACCAAGTTCGTTCATTTGTTCGTTCGTTCGTTTGTTCTCTCTGTGAGTGATGTTCAGATAAAAGGGTCCCAGGCTTATACTGAGTCTGTGGTGAGATGCATGCAATCCACTCACCCATTCACCTTCGGTTTCAGCCAATGAGACTTGAGGGCAAGTGGAGCTTTCATAGCAGTAAGAAATTTGTGGAGGTCAAAAGAAATTAAAACTAGTACTATACCTAAAATGTTCAATTTTAATGTCAAATTAGTACTTTTTTTTTTTTAACGGAAACATGAGAACAACTAAGGCAATTACTAAAAAAAAAAAAAAAATGCAAACATTCATTAACTTGCGCCTGTGCAGAATTGAGGGAATTAAATGGTATGGCAGAATCACTAAAAACACATGGAGAATTGAGCTAGAGGGTAAAGTTAAAGAGGACATGGGGAGAGTTGCATGCAATAGTGAAGGATCGAGCGACTTGGCGTGAGTTAGTTGACGGTGCAAACTCATTGAAGGAAAGAAACAAAGGAAGAAAAGACTTGAGGAGATCTTTCTAGTGCATGTAGAGAGCATTTCTTTAGTATGTCTGTTAGGCATTGTAGGCTGCATGTCCACATTGGCAAAGCTATTAGTTCACAGTATTCCAAAACAGTCAGCTCAACAAGTACGTCATTAGAAGTACAGTCATTTTCTTTTCCTCGGATTCAAGGTCCCAAGACTGTGTTTACGTTGTCTCGCCTTTCCCCGTGCGGTAGATTTTCTCATTATGATGCAAGTCTTCCAAATCATCATCATCAGTTCTCGTTATGCCTAGTGGCACATGAGGCTTCAGAGAGGACTTTCCATGCTTTCCTGTCCTGTGCAATCTTCAGTGCAGTTTTCCATGTCGAAGATGCCGCACTCAGGTCACTTTCCATCGTTCGTCTCCATGTTGTTTTTGGGCGCCCCTGTCTTCTCTTTCCCTCTGGTGTCCATGTGAGAGCTGTTTTGGCAGGTATATCAGAAGTCATTCTCATAACGTGGCCAAGCCATTTCCATCTTCTCTTGGTAATCATACTGTCTAAAGTTTCTTGGTTTGTGGCTTGGAGTAGTTTAGTGTTTGAGATTGTATCTAGCCAGAAATTTTTGATAATTCTATGTAGACATGTGTGGTGGAAGGTGGACAGCTTGTGTGCATCCTTTTTGGTCATTCTCCAGCATTCCGCTCCATAAAGAAGACCTGGCAAAATGATGCTCTTGTAGAGTCGGAGTTTCGTTCCTCTGCAGTAATTGTTGGATTTCCAGATTTGCCTCCTCCTTCCAAAAGCAGCTCTAGCTTTGTTCAGACCTGACTGTATGTCTTCCTCTGTCCCTCCCAGTAGGGACACCACATTGCCAAGATATGTGAAATGTTTTACATTTTCAAGTGATTGGTTACTAATGGTCACTGGTTGTTGGTTTGGACTGTTTGTCATGATCTTAGTTTTCTTTGTATTTATTCTCAGTCCCACCATTTCTGCTGTGCAGTTTAGTCTGTTACTTTTCTCTTGTATATTTTTATGTTTATGTGATAGGAGTGCTATATGATCTGCAAAATCAAGGTCCTTGAGCATGGTGAATGGAGTCCATCGTATGCCTCTTAATGTCCTGTCTACTGTGTTCTTTAGTATCCAATCAATCACAAGGTTGAAGAGGAGAGATGACATAACACATCCTTGTCTTACACCCGTCTTTACTGGGAAAGATGTATTTAAATTTTTTATACTGCAGGAAAAGTCTTTATAGAAGAGAGCAATTATGTTGACTATTTTTTTCTGGAATTCCATAATGTCGCAAAATTTTCCACAGACCGTCTCTATGGACGCTGTCAAAAGCTTTCTCAAAGTCTACAAAATTAATATATATAAGTCGTCCAAATGCAACCTCTTAAATGTTCAATCTGTATTTGATTCGGCTACTTAAACCGCCCCCTACGGTGCCGCTTGATGGGACCGTCTCTATTACGGCACGGCCCAGTACCTTACTGCCTATTGTCCCCAGCAGTTCTCTAGAGACAGCGAACCAAAATGCAGAGCTAAAATTTTACGAATGTCATTTCTGCAGTCGTGGTGAACTGTTTGGGTAGTCAGTCACCTTTTAAGGCTGCCCTGGGCATTTACTGCGAGTGCCAGCTTCTGTATCTCACCCAGACTGTTCTGTTCTACTAGTTTTCTATTGCTGTTATGGTCATTTTGATTGATTTATGACTGGCATATAAATGCACGAGGAGCGGCTGGCTGAACGGTTAGAACGATGGGCTTTCATGCAGAAGACCCGGGTTTGAATCCTCCTAAAGCTAGGGATTTTTTTTTATATCGGCGGCAAAATAAAATCTCAACCTGCACAGTCTTAACGACAGCACTAGCCATGCGGGTGTAAATTCTCAGGCTTAAAGACACCACCGCCTTGCCTACACAGCAAAAGTGGTATAACAAAGGCAGTAATTGACAGTTATTTGGCATAGGAATGTATCATTTTTAAAATAAATGACCCGTTTTTCATGTAGTTGGAACCGAGACTCACGACTACTAATGACTTGAGCTCGTCATCGGAATAAATCCCTAAAATTTCTTTATCCTGTATGGTGTTTTTATGTTTTGTTTCTTAGATACCCCTCCCCTGGCTCTCCGCCCTCACCAATCCCCTGCCCCCCCCCCCCTCTCTCTCTCTGTTTAAACTGTACGTTATTTTCTACAAATGTTAATATTAAACTCTGTTATTTCCTAGAAATTCTAATACTGGGCTTCAATTTCTCATTATAATTATTATTTTCATAATTATAATTATAATTGTAATATAGTGATATTATTAACAACTACGAAATTATGTGCGAATTAATAACTGTATGCAAGGAGTGGACTGGAAGAGCAAAATGTTAGACGGGCCTGTGTGCCCAGTTCCTAACCCTTTAAAAATAAAATTTGTTCGTTCAGTTATATTGTTACTCTCGCAAGCCGTGACACACAGGGGTTTAGTTTTTTAATAATTCGGGCAATTACGAAAAGCACTGTTTTCTTGTTTACGGGAGTTGCACTGCTGAAGAAATTAGAACCCCAACCCTGTAATAAGGGAGAACAAAGAATAAGGTTTAAGGTTTGATCAACATCATGGCATACGGGTGTAACCCATAAGTGCTCCATTCTTCTTCCAACACAAGTCTGAGTCCGAAGAAGCTCAGCACAGTGCACAGGCTCTGTAGCACCTTCTAGGATCGTGAAATACTTGAGGTAGATGTTTATCTACAAATTTAGCCCGGGCAGTGCCGTTAGGCTACTATTTTCGATTTCCAACTGCCAAAGTATTTTCTACGTGCGCAGCAATGCACACGGGCGTCCGATCTCACAACCCAGAGACCAGGGGGAATTACCAGAATTCCAAATTTCAGCCCTTACCGGGGATTGAACCCGGAACCTCTAGCACTCGAGGCGGACACCATGCTTCGAGACCAAGCAGACCTACAGGGAGACAACATTGAATATACATAACCGGGTCCAGACAACTGTCATCATAAATTAAGGTATGGAAACAATAAGCTTTTTGTCTTCAAAGGGAAAGTTCAGAAATGGACCAAAACCAGAACTTCCCGTCGGAGTTTACAGCCGGTGGAAGCGGTAGCTAGGCAGGTGCTTTGATGGGAGAAACACAAACCGTTTCGTTCAACCAGGAGCCATGAAGGGCGAGCTTTAGGTTATAATTGTGACTAGATTATGTGCGGCAATAAAAATGGCGTAACACTGCACGTTTTCAAAAGCCATTAAACGGTCTCCTACAGTGCTGAAGGAGGGAGACGCAAAAACTGTTCCGACTGGCGACGAAGTCTTCTACTGGCGAGCCAGTTGGATACCAGGTCGCCGATGGGTGTATATATATATATATATATATATATATATATATATATATATATATATATATATATATAATAAACACACACTGAGGGAGGTGGAAGAGTAGAGAACTCACAGCTCCTTAACAAGCATGTCGTAAAAAGAGACTAATTAAGGATTTGCTGAGATCAAATGTATTGGGCCGATAGACGAAGATAGCACAGCCTAGCTGTAAACCAAATTAAAAAATTTGCCAACTGCCTTCAAAGTAGGAACTCAGAATATAAAATGTATGTTTACACACACACTTATATATATATATATATATATATATATATATATATATATATATATATATATATATATATATATATATATATATATATATATGCATAGATGAAGGTGTTCGTGTTTATAACATAAGAGCGAGAGAAAGAGTGAGAGAAAAGGAGAGTGTGTGAGAAACAGGAAAAGTGAGTGAGTGAGTGGGAAAGAGAGAGAGAGAAGGAAAAAGAGAAAGAGCGCAAGTGTCTCTATCCATTTCTAATTACAACATGTAGCACTGTATGTTCCATATTGATTGCACGCAGGGGTTTTCTACAGCCCTCAGCAACTTCTTTAAAGGTAAAACTGTGGCCAGTTTCGGAGATGGCCCTGGTCAATACAAGAAGCACATCGATTCTCTTGGTCAGGTGTCCAGTTACGTTGCCTATGATGGCGCTCCATTCTGTGAGACAGTTACTGGTGGTCTGGTCAGTATGCTGTTTGCATTATTCTTGATCTCACAATAATAATAATATTATTAATGGTTCTTTTTTTTTTTTTAATATCCTACCCTAGCTGACGTCACAGGACAGTCCAACATTTTAGAGGGTGGTAAGACTGGGTTTCCCCACTTTCTTATGCTTTTAACGACTCCAAATCACATAGAACTGGTCATAATCCCGATACACCTACTTCCCACGAGAGAGTGCCGCCTAGGTCCTACGAATGCACGCAGCCTTGGTCCCACGACTTGACGCAGCCTAACTACTACCCCCTGAAATATTAGACTGTTCCTTGACCTGTGGATTTTCCCTGTTTGGGGTAGGAAATTAATAAAGCACCATAATAATAAAAAATCAATCTTCAGATGAAACAAAGTTTAAAAAGTAATAATTATTATCATTGCACATTGCTGGATCTGCACCGGTGGGTGGTGAATTGATACATAACCCGGCAGACGAGGTCAGAGTCCTTTAGGAACAAGCATCAAAGTTAGAAGAGAAACTAGATTATTACGGGCTGGAGAGAATGATGCACCTAGGTGTGACCAGAGTACTAGGGAACGGAGCGCGTAAGGGAATGCCCCGAGTGCTGTGATGTCAATTCTTGACTCAACTTAACTCATCACATTGCACCATAATTTATTTTAATTTTTTTTTTGGGGGTATTGATCTCATAACACATGTGCGTCTTCAGTGCAATGATATCGCTCTATTCGTTTATTATTTTTTTGTGTGTTAATCATTCATTCATTCATTGATTTAGTGTTACTATTTTTCGGTTAAAATAACGTTAATCTCTCCAACGCCCCGCCCATTTACACACTTTGTAATTTCTAATTGGTAGATCCTGAACTTGTCACCTTGGCACAAGGTTACAGGGGTATTCCGTGATGCCGATGATATCGCATGTTTAATATTTAACCACGCCACTGCTTTTAACGTTCCAAAAGCATGGAGCAACTGGCCCTAACCCGCCCCCCCCCCCACACACACACACATACCCCCCCCCCACCCCCCGAGATAGAGTGCTGCAACCTATGTCACAGGTATTCTCTTTCTCGGAATGAAAACGCAAATGCAAGACACCACAAAAAGCAAACAATAGAGCGGGACACACCTGTAACCTTCAGGAAAGTCTGTAATCGGATGTTCTGGACCTAAAGGCACAGATATCGCAGCCTAGCTATAACAATTATACGTTTTAGCATTTAGATTGTAAAAAATATTAGCCACCGTGATAGTACCAAGAAAGACGAGTAGTTCCCACCAGCACAAAGATGACCACAAGATATAAGTGACACTTTGGGTTAAAACAAGTCCATGAGGTTGGAGAGTTGGAAAGGTTTTTTCAGGCAAATCGTCATGAGATCTACATGATGATGATGACGACGATGATGATGATGATAACGATGATAACGATGATGCTGATGATAATGATGATGATGATGACGATGATGAACCACTTTTGTTAAAATTATTTTCTAAGTCCCGGGAAATTGGAGGGGTGGCTATGCTGTGGTACCATCATATCCTAATAAGCAATAAAACAATGCTATCTGTTTTTTTTTTTTTGGGGGGGGGGGGGGGGGGTTCTTTTTCGGGAGTCTCCGTGGTGTAGCGGCTAGATGCTCGCATGTCGATCTGAAGGTTGTGTGTTCAGGTCCTGTCAGAGCCGGACTTTTTTTTTAATGACTTCGACTCCCACGTCGACCCAGGTTCAGATGGGTACCAGGTAAAGTCCTGGAAGGGTGCCGATTTGTCTAAAAATATAGATATAACCCTATATGCCCAATATGCCTGAAGCGTGGAAAATGGTCCTTCACTTAATTTTACCTGTTTTGCTTTTCTAGGTGAAGTTCCTAGACCTGACGGCGCCCCAGTACGGATTACCTGCCTACGACTGGGTGGTCAGTGTAGAGGTGGGGGAGCACATTCCAGCCACGTTTGAGGACATCTACCTGGACAACCTGGTCAGACATGCCAAGGAGGGCATCGTACTCAGCTGGGCCGTCCCTGGTACGAGTTCCTTTTCATACTGTTGCCCTGCTTCTGTAACTTTGGGAACGGTTAAGAGGTATTGTGGCTGTAACTTTGGGAACCGTTAAGGGGTATTGTGGCAGACGCAGTAGGACAACAGAAGAAGATTGCTAAGATGTTCGAGTTCGGCTTAGGGGCTGCGTGGTCTTGAGGCATTCTGCCTCGAGTGCTAGAGGTTCTGGGATCATTCCCTGATAAGGATTTTTTTTTCACTTGAACTTGGACTTCTAGTAATTCCTCCTGGTCTCTGGGCTGTGAGATTTAACGCCCGTGTGCATTGTTAAAAATCTCTTGGCAGTTGGAAATCAAAAAGAGTAGCCTAACGGCGCAAAAGTTTGGAGTTAAAAATCTACCCAAAGTATTTCAGGATTCTCGCCGCTTCTACGAGCCTGTTCACTGTGCTGGGCTTCTTCGGACTCAGACTTGAGTTAGAAGAAGAACGGAGCACTATGGGTTATTACCCTTGTGCCATGATGTTGATCCGTTGTTCAAACCTCAAACCTCATTTTCGCCTCTAACTTTTCTTGGTTCGAATTCACGACTCCGTCTGAATTTCAAGTTAGAAGGCATAGTATACTTTCCGTTTCATCCTCGGTGGTAACAGATCTGGCATGCTGCACTGGACTTCTCTCAGTCTAGTCATGTGTTGATGAAGACATGTTAAATCTCTAGTGAATACAAACAGTTTAGCAATCTTCTGCTTTTGTCTTACTGCTTACGCCGTAAATAGTCGCAGAGAGGAGTTCGATTTAGTCTGTTTGTGTCTTCTGCAAGTTTTGTAGCTTGTCTTTATGCTATACTGCGTTTCTGAAGTGTCTCTTCTAACCCCTCCACCCATCTCTTTCTTGGTCAGCTCTTGACTTGTAGCCGGCTGTTCTCATGTAGCACACTTTGTCGGCTGGCTGATTTTATTCTTCTGTGACCATATGACCAAACCCTTCAATTCTTTGGTGTTCTATGAAATCATTTACAGGTACTGTGCCTTAGTTCTTCATTGATGACCGTCTCTTCTCCCCCCCTCCCCCTCCCGGTGGCAATGTTAGCAACAATGCACTCTGATTCATCCTTTACCAATCAACTGTTTCTGGCTTGACTGGTGACTTTATATATATATATATATATATATATATATATATATACATACATGTCTGAACGCTTTTGTTCATATTCTATAGTTTGTTTTATAAGTCGTGCTGTTTTTTTAAAAAAAATTTCTTTGTAATTACTTATCCTATGAAAGTATTTTTTTAAGGGCTTCTATTTTCATCTCTACGGTAATGTTTTGTACATAAATAATATTTAAAAAAAAAAAAAAAAAAAAAACAGACGCTTGCTTTGTAACTTGTATCACTTGTACAATTTTAGTTACATAACATGATAACCTACATTCTGCAGGCGTGGCACTTATTTTAAAGAAAGGTATACACAAACATCTCATCGAGTGGCATCCAATCAATGACAAAATAATGACAGCACGATTCAATGGCAAACATGCCAAACTTACAGTCATCCAATGCTACGCACCGACTAATGATGCTGAAGATGAAGATAAAGAAACATTCTATAGGAGACTGCAAGAGCTAGTAGATAAAGTACCAGCCCATGATATTTTATGCATTAGAGGAGATCTCAATGCAAAAGTTGGTAACAACAACTTGAATAGAGAACTATCAATGGGAAATCAAGGATGTGGTAAAATTAATGACAACAGGAAAAGACTGAGCGACTTCTGCGCGGCGAATAGACTTGTTATAGGAGGAACACTATTTCCTCACAAGAACATACACAAGCTTACATGGATATCCCCAAACAGAAGAGATGTAAACCAGATCGACCATTTCATGGTAAACAGAAAATGGCGTGGGTCCCTACTCGATGTGCGTGTCAAAAGGGGAGCAGATGTGGGAAGCTATCATCACCTTGTAGTCGCTCTACTACGACTTAAACTCAAAAAAGTTTACACGCAAGTTAAGACACAGACAGCACGTTACAATGTTAACCTTTTAAGAGAAAAAGACATTGCCACTAAATTTATAGTAGAACTCAAGAATAGATTTCAAACTTTATCAAGTGACCCAGAAACTCCAACTACAATCAGAATTCAAGACAGATGTAACCAGATCAAAGAAACATACAAATCAACTAGCAATAAAATATTAGGAACCAGGAAACAACACCACAAAGAATGGATAAGTAGTCAAACTATGGACTATATTGCCAAGCGAAAAAGAATAAAGAGCCTCATAAATCTCACTAAATCAGAACGTCAGAAAGACAAACTAATGTTAGAATATAGCGAACTAAATAAAATGACCAAGAAAAGTGCCAGAGCTGACAAGAGAAGATTTATGGAAAATCTTGCAGAAACAGCAGAAAATGCTGCTAAAGCACATGATCTACAAACCCTACACAAAATTACCCAGCAAATTTGCGGAAACAGAAACAATTATCACAGCATACCCATCAGAGATAACCAAGGCAGACTGCTCACCACAGAACAAAAACAAGACATGCAGTGGACTAAACACTTCTCCGACCTCTTGAACAGACCCAATCCTGAAAATCCCCCAGATATTCAACCAGCCTCTCAGGACATTGACATTATTACTGAACCACCAAGCAAACAAGAAATCTTTAAAGCAATCCACACTTTAAAGAACAACAAAGCACCAGGCAAAGACGAACTGCCAGCAGAACTTCTCAAAGTAGATTCCAACACAGCTGCTAGCATTCTAGAACCATTGTTCAAGGTTATTTGGGATAAAGAAGTGTTGCCTGATGACTGGACCGAAGGAACAATAGTCAAAATCCCCAAAAAAGGAGACGTAACAGACTGCAATAATTGGAGGGGAATTACTCTACTCTCAGTACCAAGCAAAATATTTTGTAAAATCATCATTATGCGGCTTGAAAAAGGAGTAGATAAATGTCTACGAGTGAAACAAGCAGGATTCATAAAGTGCAGAGGAACAACTGAGCACATCTTCGCCTACGTAACATTTTAGAACAATACAACGAATGGCAGAGAAGTATATATATTAATTTTGTGGACTTTGAGAAAGCTTTTGACAGCGTCCATAGAGACGGTCTGTGGAAAATGTTACGACATTATGGAACTCCAGAAAAAATAGTCAACATAATTACTCTCTTCTATAAAGACTTTTCCTGCAGTATAAAAAATTTAAATACATCTTTCCCAGTAAAGACGGGTGTAAGACAGGGATGTGTTATGTCATCTCTCCTCTTCAACCTTGTGATTGATTGGATACTAAAGAACACAGTAGACAGGACATTAAGAGGCATACGATGGACTCTATTCACCATGCTTGAGGACCTTGATTTTGCAGATGATATAGCACTCCTATCACATAAACATGAACATTTACAAGAGAAAAGTAACAAACTAAACTGCACAGCAGAAATGGTGGGACTGAGAAAAAATACAAAGAAAACAAAGATCATGACAAACAGTCCAAACCAACAACCAGTGACCATAAGTAACCAATCACTTGAAAATGTAGAACATTTCACATATCTTGGCAGTGTGGTGTCCCTACTGGGAGGGACAGAGGAAGACATACAGTCACGCCTGAACAAAGCTAGAGCTGCTTTTGGAAGGATGAGGCAAATCTGGAAATCCAACAATAACTGCAGAGGAACGAAACTCCGACTCTACAAGAGCATCATTTTGCCAGTTCTTCTTTATGGAGCGGAATGCTGGAGAATGACCAAAAAGAATGCACACAAGCTGTCCACCTTCCACCACACATGTCTACGTAGAATTATCAAAATTTTCTGGCCAGATACAATCTCAAACACTAAACTACTTCAAGCCACAAACCAAGAAACTTTAGACAGTATGATTACCAAGAGAAGATGGAAATGACTTGGCCACGTTATGAAAATGACTTCTGATATACCTGCCAAAACAGCTCTCACATGGACACCCGTGTGGGTTCCGGGACCCTATTATAGGGAAAGCAAGAATAGACCCACTGCCTACCCGTGTGGGTTCCGGGGCCCTATTATTGGGAAAACAAGAACAGACCCACTGCCTACCCGTGTGGGTTCCGGGGACCTATTATAGGAAAAACAAGAATAGACCCACTGCCTACCCGTGTGGGTTCCGGGGCCCTATTATAGGGAAAACAAGAATAGACCCACTGCCTACCCGTGTGGGTTCCAGGGCCCTATTATAGGGAAAACAAGAATAGACCCACTGCCTACCCGTGTGGGTTCTGGGGCCCTATTATAGGGAAAACAAGAATAGACCCACTGCCTACCCGTGTGGGTTCCGGGGCCCTATTATAGGGAAAACAAGAATAAACTTACTGCCTACCTGTGTGGGTTCCGGGGCCCTATTATAGGGAAAACAAGAATAAACCCACTGCCTACCCGTGTGGGTTCCGGGGCCCTATTATAGGGAAAACAAGAATAGACCCACTGCCTACCTGTGTGGTTTTCAGGGCCCTATAATAGGGAAAACAAGAAAAGACTCACTGCCTACCCATGTGGGTTCTGGGGCCCTATTATAGGGAAAACAAGAATAGACCCACTGCCTACCCGTGTGGGTTCCGGGGCCCTATTGTAGGGAAAACAAAAATAGACCCACTGCTTACCCAAAAGCGTGTTGTCAGAGTCGACTAATTAGGAGCTTCCTTCGAAGTTGGAGTGCATCTGCCTGAGAGGCAAGGAACCAGCAGTCTGCATAAGATGAGTTAGATTTGTAAAACGGATGCACACGCAACACTCAGGTTCAGGAACAGGACTGCAGTCCAAAAGTGAATTAACAGCAAAAACTTTTCGCCAGAGTTTACAGCTTGTGAACGTAAAGAAGAAAAAGTAGAAGAAGAAGAAGAAGAAGAAGAAGAAGAAGAAGAAGAAGAAGAAGAAGAAGAAGAAGAAGAAGAAGAAGAAGAAGAAGAAGAAGGAAAAGAAGAAGAAGAAGAAGAAGAACAAGAACAAGAACAACAAGAACAAGAAGAAGAACAAGAAGAAGAACAAGAACAAGAAGAAGAAGAGGAAGAAGAAGAAGAAGAAGAAGAAGAAGAGAAGAAGAAGAAGAAGAAGGAGAAGAAAAAGATGACAAAACCATTTGATCTTCTGTGTCTCAATAAATGTGATGCATGGTGTTGTTCCGACGGTCCATCTGACAATATCGTTTCTAACTTTGAACAATTATGGGCCGATATGAATGTTCTTTTATCGTTTATACACAAATTATGTCCGCAGGTCAGGGCGGGTTGTCACATGTCAATAACAAAGCCCTAGAAGCGGTCATTGCTCAGATGGAGAAGCGGGGATTCATAATTGACCAGAAAACAGGAGCTCAACTACGACAAGCTTCAGAACTTCCTTGGCTGAAAAGCAACGTGAATGTGTACAGGAGGGAAAAACTTGACTCTTTTAGTGCAGACGATGTCTAGAAGAACTGTGATTTCACGTTGTCTGTATAAAGTAAAAGGGTGCTTTATTAATATCCTACCCCAAAAAGGGGAAATTCATAGGTCACGGGACGGTTTAATATTTCAGGTGGTGGTATGCTGCATGCAGTCGTGGGAATTAGGCTGCATGCATTCGCTGACCCTAGGCTACACTCTCTCATGGGACGTAGGTGGGATGTGGCCAGTTCTAGATGTTTTCGAGTCGTTAAAAGCATAAGAAAGCCGGGAAACCCAGTCTTACCCCCCTCCTAAATGTTGTGACTTCATCTCGGGAAGCATATTCATAAACAACCAGTAAACGTACTGTTTAAATGTTAACGAGATCTAGTGAAGATCTGAGACAAACTTCTAGTACTTTTTTCTTCTTCTCTCCAACCTTTTGTGCAGCGAGAAGGTAGATTTACTCGTAGTTTATTGGGTATTGCAATGCTTTGTTTGACTAATGCATAATGTATATTGTGTAATGTCTCTTTGACTTCGTCCAGTCATCCATTACCATCATGTTCTTTCGCATTAAATCCCTGTGTTCTAACATCAAATACTTTGTAGGATCACAGTAATTTAAGCACAATTCAAGGGAAATTCAAATAGTAATGTTCAATTTTTTTTTCCCGAATCCGTTCGTTCAGAATATTTCAAATTTACAGGACAATATAGGTCATTATGCTATTTACATATTCCAGTTTTCTGTATAATCTCCGTTCACTTTTATAAATAGCAACATTAGGTTCGTTTCTTCACTTTCCGAAGCGTTTAGTCCCTGAACGCAGCGACCAACTCTGCTCCTATCGGTTGCATAACATTCATACACAGCACAGAGACACAAATGAATTTTCACAATAGTGTTTTTTTTTTTCTCCCATCAAAATTCTATAACATTTCGTTGATATAAGGGCTCATTTTGCTCGCCCTCTATTTCAACAGATTAAACAGCTGTTCTTTTATACAAGAATCCTATGCCATTTCGTACATACAATTTATTATAAAAATAAAAATAAAAACACATTAGTTTGTTAGCACAATTTTATGTTTCCGTTTGCATTATTCCCTGAGAGAGAAAAAAATGCGGGACATTACTATCTGAACCATTCCCCCCCCCCCCTTTTTTTTCCCCTCCACCCAACCCGTATATTACCCCTATACTTATTGCAAATATTATACTAACAGTTAGTAATATTTATAAATAGTTTATTTTCGAGAACATTCCAGTGTGTTTAATTATTATTTTATTGATTTTATTGTCATAGTTGCTGTTGTTTGAGATTACCGGCCTATTTAAAGATGCATACAAAAATGTCTGAATGAACTGACACGAGTGCTGGAAAAGCTTGTTTGCCAAATGGTACCCTTCGAAAATAAAATGTGTTGCTTTCCTATATTTATCATGCTGCATGCTACCAACTGATTGGCATAGTTTCTGTTTAAATAATATTGTTGGCTTATGTGTATCCCAGGATTCTTGTGTGTGTGTGTTTGTGTGTTGTGTGTGTGTGTGTGTGTGTGTGTGTGTGTGTGTGTGTGTGTGTGGGTGTGAGTTTTAAATGAAATATTTTGAATACATTGATTAACTTATTTGCCAACACTTGGACATTTTTTTGTACTACATTGAGTTTTGGTTCAGGAATTCACCAGTGCATGTTTACTCAGTGACTCAATGAGCAAGCTACAGAAGATCATTGCTGGTATAAACGGAAACATTGGCTTCATTTGATACAGCACGCGGCGTTTCGCAAAATCCCCTTTATTTTTGTTGCAGCGAAGGCTGGTGTGAAAGGCAACGAAAGAGCAGATGCCATGGCTGGCAATGCAACTATCAGGAACAGGCTATCTATGGACAGGAGAGACATCATCAATGCCATAAGAGAGACTAAACGCAGTGATGCTTTCAGTTTCATGGAACATGATTTTTCACTGAATAGACTGCATACCCTGGGTGTACAGCTGGAGCGGGGAGACAGGAAAAACATGCGGGAGCAACCTGTCGCTACATCAGCCAGAACAGATTGGGAGTTGTTAATCTTAAACCACTTGGAGACATATACTCAGGAGGTCGGAGCACTTACGGTCATGTCAGATGATCTTTAAATGAACAATGAACAATGCCTACTGACTGCGTATACACAGAGGACAACTGTCATATACCCAGTTCTTTCAAAGTCGGAGTGCATCTTCCTGAGAGGCAAGGAATCAGCAGTCAGAATTCTCTTTCTCGTCTCAGTTGACATAGCAAAATTGCATAAGATATTCTTTATTTTGTCAAATCCGCCTTTGCTTGAGCTATTTTATATTAAACTTCTTTAATACATCTTCCATCTGGTGTTATCGGGGTACCCAAGTATTTAAACATATCAACCTGCTTGAGGTTTGTCCTATTTACTTTGATGTTACATTTTGATGGGTCGGTTTTCTTTGTGATTACCATTACTTCAGGTATTTTACTGTTCAAACTAAGACCATTGTTTTCACTTTCTGTTGCAATTATATTAATCATTTCTTGCATTTGTATTTTATTTTCAGCTATTAAAACTATATCATATTGCAGGTTGTTTACAATTTGTCCATTTGAACAAAGAAATAGTTCAGTCTTTACGGCTGCCCTGGTAAAAACAGGCAGTTATGTTTGATCGTTGTTGAAATTGTACTTCAGATATAAAGGATTCACTTATTTGCTTCATTTGTGTAAAATATGCCAGGCAATAAATTATGCAATCTATTGTTTGTGTCTTCTTTGTTCAAATTTACAACGGGGAAACATTGATTTGAATTTGTCCATTAACTGATATTCCCCACATACCGTCTCTGTTCATGTCATTTTCTGTGAAAGTGTTGTCGAGATAAATATGGCGTTGTTTGTGCCTTCATCTTCAACAAAACCACTTTGCTTTTCTCCAATTTCTGGTTTAATTGTGCACTTTATTCTTCTGATGATAGTGCTCATTAATATTTTAGTTACATGATTCATTAAACTAGCTGTTCCATGTTCTCCACATTCCACGGCACCGGGTGTTTTTGGTTAAGATATTAACGAAAGGCGTGAAAAGGGATCTTTGTATGTGTTTGTTTGTACTTGCTGTATATTTTATAAACCTTGCTAGTTCTTGTATTATTATATATTTTTCTTTAGTGTAGTTCTTGTATTCTTGTATACATGTCTGCGTGTTCTCTCTTTGTTCTTCAATTTCTGTGCACTCATTCAAGGAATGCTAACATTTTGACAGCAATGAGAACAAACACAAATAAATAAAGAAATTCATTTGCAGGACACGTAAAAATATTTAAGTCTCTATAGATAAAGATATTATAAAACAGAGACTGTGAGGTGAGAAAAAGAAACTGTGGAAGGAGAATAATAAAGGAGAAGGAATTAAATTGTCTGGAACAACCGAAAATGACCAAGACTGTTTAACTATCCCGTTAAAATAGGGATATTGAGAAGGTGTCACACATACAAGCCAAATACTCAGACTAGAGGATCTGAAGCCAAGGAGTTCTAATCCACAGGCGAGAGCCTGGCCACTGCACGACGGCGTCTGCCTTGAGTGTATGTGCGCATGCATATGTATGTGTGTAAGCAAACACGTGTGCAGGAATTCCCGCATGGGCGTGTGTGCAGGTGTGTACATATCCACACGAGCAGCCCCCTCCCCAACAGCCCTCACTAGGTACTATAGTCCCGCTCCAAGCCACTAGTTTTGGTGCAATTACCATTTCTTAGCCAACATAACTGGCACAAAGAAACTTGACTACAGTTGTCACCGATGTTGCTCGCAGTAGGTTGAATGTGGTCGATTTTATTGTTTTGTTTTACATAAATGGATGGATGGATGGCTTGTATGACCAGTCCTGTCTGGTCATTCCAGTGTGACCAATCCTATCATACCTGTATGCAGAGTCAAGACTTGGACAACTCTAGTTATCGGCAAACCTAACTCTGCAATCATTCAGCCGTTATCAAATGTTTGCACTCCTTCGCTGAGCTGTCTGGCAAGCTGTCTGATGTGTAAGATCGTGGTATCTCACTAGAATTTAGTGTGTTTACTGTACGGCCATCAACAATCCTCATATCTTTTGAACTATGACTCTACTATCCCCACGCTAATATTTCTTTCCAATAGGAAGTAGAAGGAAGGAAGGAAGGGTTAAAGAAAGAAAGAAAGAAATAATGAAAGTAAAAAAGAATAAAAAGAAAAAGGAG
>CAJHNH020001727.1:0-75000 GCA_905116865.2 Candidula unifasciata
TTACCCATCTATGTGAATAGTCTTAAAAAAATTGATGCTTTTTCCCATAAAAAACCGATTTGCCTTAAAGGTAAAAGGGGAATTTCACTTTTTCTTTTTTTTTCAGACCAACACCTGGGAGTAGGATGGAGAGGACACCTGAGGGGAGATAAGAAAAGAAAGACCTGAGGAAAATACGACCCGATTTTGCAGGGGGGGGAGGAAGCAAGAAAAGACAAGAAAAAAAAAAAGGGCTCCCTTTTGAATCAACCCCAAAATGGGGGCCTTTAATATGATGGGTTTAAAAAGGGGCAAAATTGGGCCCAAGTTTTTCCCATAAAATATCAAAAAAATCCTAAGGGGGTCAGTTTTTAAAAAAATATGGCCGCCGGGAAAACAAACAAAGCTCTGACGGGGTCTGGCGATTTTTATTTGCCGACCTCCCTCTGAGGGGGCCTCACCGCCAATGTATCCCCCGCGCCGCGCGGTATGGGGACAAACTAAATAAATGGCTGGGACTCACGAGCGGCAGCTACAGCATCTCCTGCAACTTCCTCCAATTACTGTACTCGTGAGTCCCAGGCACTTAGTTTAGTCCCCATCCGTGCCGTGCGTAGGGGGGCAGGGGATACGCTCGGCAGTGAGGCACACTCGCAGAAGCAGGTCGGCAAGTAACGTATCGCCGAGACCCTGTCAGAGCATTTGTATCGTCTGCAGAAACGCTCAAAATTATCGTCTGCTGCTACTATTGTCTGCAGAAACTGTCGGTATTTATCGTCTGCTACTACTACCGTGTGCAATTTTCATATTGTCAAGTAATCCTAGTTTTGCCGCGATTTGTTCCTTGGCAGAAAGTCCGTATTTTAGATATACGCGAATACCGTCGTTCGGATATTTTATGGCCAGAATGTGGCATGCCGCGATTTTGGGGGTTGATTCAGAGGAGAGCCGAAAGTCCGTATTTTAGATATACGCGAACACCGTCGTTCGGATATTTTATGGCCAGAATGTGGCATGCCGCCATTTTGGGGGTTGATTCAAAGGAGAGCAAAAAAAAAAAAAAAGTTTAAGTGAAGAAGAAGAATCGCTAATGACTAATGGAAATAAATGCCATGGCAATGCAATATCTTTGATTTACATGTGAACACTACAGGGCGAACCTTAGGATAAATATCACTGATGAATTCATTTTCAGTTACAGATTCAATAATTTTCAGTTCCATAATATCTGACCCTAGGAGTAGTTGCCTGTCAGGAGAATTTATACAGAACCTGGTCGCTCTAGTTAGATAGCGAAAGTTGAACACTATTTGTAAACTTCCGTTAAAGGGCGACAACCTGAAGTATTTGCAGTTAATGTAGTCACTCTCACACACACACACACACGCACGCATACACACACACTCACACACACACACACACACACACATATATATATATATATATATATATATATATATATATATATATATATATATATATGGTGGAACCTCGCTTAACGAGCATAATTCGTTCCAGAATCATACTCGTTAAGCGAAACACTCGTTATGCGAAACAATTTTTCTCATACAAATTTAATGTAAAATACGATAATGCGTTCCATGTGGGGAAAAAAATACTCACAAAATATTCTGTATAACGTTTATTCAAAGAAAATTATATACATATTGTTAAGGAGAGTGAATCATCTTCATCTTTTCTTTAAACACAGAACGAACCCACCTGGAATGCGAATTCGATTTACAAAAACAAAAGTCGAAATAATTATGATACATAGCTAATTATTATTATTTTTTATTTACTGGAAAGATGTCCAGAGATATTTGTTTTTGCCGACGCTTCAAAATTTGGCAAAAATGCGACACAGCATTATCCTTAAAGAAATTTGCAGCACGCATAGCCACTTCCTTATTAGGGTGATGCTTCTCAGTGTGAGATGCAACAGTTTTCCATTCTTTCAGCATTTCTTAAATTCGCCAGAAGATTGTTGCTTTTCTGTTACCTCCTCCGCCTCCTCTGACCACGGCCAGCTCCAGATTTATATAAATCTGGAGCTGGCCGTGCTCTGAAAAACTTTCCTCCAAAACTTTTTGCTGTGAAACACAATGTAACTCCATAAGCTCTTCGATAGTCAGCTCTTGGCTGTGCTCTTCGACAAGCTCTTCGAGATCACTGTTATCCACCTACAATCCCATGAAAGTGGCCAAAGACACAATCTCGGTAACTAAAGGTTCCACATGTACTGTCTCGAACTCCTTAAATTCACAAATCGACATCGGTCTCCGGCCAAAGCTTCAGTTGTTTGGGTTCTCTTGGTAACCCCTTCCTCCGCTTTGTCGATCATCTTGAAGCAGGCAACGATGTGAAGTTATTTTTCTAAAACTCTTTGAGAGTGAGGTTGGTCCCTTCAGTCACCTGAAAACAATGCTCGAAGAGTGCTTTGGTGCAGAGCTGCCTAAAGTTAGAAATAACTTGCTGGTCCATGAGCTGGAGTAACGGAGTAATCTGGTAATCTGGTAATCCTAGTTTCAGCATCATAGCAAACGGGTCACCCCATTGTTGCTATGAGTAACGGAGTGGTGTTGGGGGGGGCAGAAACTGAATCTTGGTCACAAAATAACACAAAGTTGAGAAAATGTGTGATCACAAGCGACACTACGATGCTACTGGAACGAGTGCTAAACACAGACTGATGTAACATGCGCACAATCCGAGACTTCCCCTCTCCTCGCCACTCGTTATGCGAAACGTCGCTCGTTAAGCGAGTCATTTTTTTACAATTTGTTTTGCTCGTTATGCGAATTACTCGTTATGAGAGGTGCTCGTTAAGCGAGGTTCTACTATATATATATATATATATATATATATATATATATATATATATATATATATATATATATATATCATCAGGTGCCTTGCCGACTGGCGTGGGCGATCATGCCTCTCCATAATCTGCGATCTCCTGCAGCATGTATCAGTTCGTGTGCCGACACACTTCCATGCCATGCAACAAGACTGTCAAGCATCTTCTCTCGTTGTCTTCCTCTATCCCTCCTTCCACAGATCTTTCCAGTGGTCACATGTTCTATTTTCCCTCTTCTCATAACATGGCCGAAAAACGATGACTGTCTCCTTTTGATGTCTGTAATAAGTTGGTTGCTGTTTTTGGCTGTCCAAGGTATTCTAAGCATTTTTCTGTAAAACCACATTTCTGAGGCCTCTAGAAATTGTTTGGCCTGCCTACCGATTGTCCAGGATTCACAACCATATGTTAAAACTGGATGTATGTAGCAAGCAAGAATTCTTTTTCTAACTCTCAGTGACACAGATATATTGCATAAGATGTTCTTCATTTTATACTGACTATCGCAGCGGAAGCAGCGAAAATGTTTAGCTAGATCAACGGTTCTCCCCCTGTGGGTTACGCCTTTTTTGTGTGTGTGGGTCGAATGACCCTTTCACAGGGGTCGCATAAGACCATCGGAAAACACACATTCATTGATGTTATGAAGTAGTAATGAAAACAACTGTATGTTTCGGGGATCGCCACAACATGTGGAACTGTGTTAAAGGGTCGTGTCATTAGGAATGTTGGGATAGACTGGTCTAGATGGTCGTCTGCAGAGCCAAAAATCAAGGTTTAACTCCGCACTGAGGCAGAGTTTTCTTTCAAAATTGACCTTGGCTTCCAGGTCCAACCAAGTGAGTACCAGGTAATGTCCAGATAAGTTGGGAAGTAAAGGCGGCCGGTGTGGCGTTCACCACATCACCCACCTAGTTCCGGTTGATATGTAAAAACAAAAAATAGGTTTAGTACAAGTCTGATGCTCCAAAAGTGGTGAGAAATGTCCGTTACTTTTACCTTTGTTGTTAATTGCCCAGCATTTACCCCCATATAATATCAAGAGAGTGAGTCAGTGATGGTCAACTCCGCCAGAACAGCACAACAAGCGATAAACACCCGGTGACACAAAGTTTCACCATTCGGATGAGAATCCTCCGGGTGTAAGTTCCCTAAACCCCGTTCAATCCATATGTAAAATTTAGGGCCCCTGACATCAGCCGGGATGGGGGCTTTAAAATAACAACAACAACAAAATAATAAAAATAATGACGTCTAATTACGGGCTAACTAAGCAGAAAGACTGAATGATCTTGACACATATAGAACAGATTGGTGGACGTTTACTCAGGTTGCCACTTCCAGGATCTTCTTCTTCTTCTTCACTTCCTCTTTTACCGCAGTGGGTGTCGAGGGAGATAAAAGGTTCTGTTTCTAGCTCTTCTGGCTGCCTCGACCATAGGCACATCGTGCTGTTGTAGAGTTTCTCTGATGTTATCCTTCCATCTTGTTCTTGGTCTACCCCGTGCTCTACGTACTTCTTCTCTTTCCATGTATGCTTTGTATGGTATCAACAAGAGGATTCTTTGACTACTGAAAATAAAGAGAGAGAGACTGAGCCCACGTTGGAATATCCCTAGCGAGGTCATTTATTGCTCTAAATAATGAGCTTAGAAGCGTCGATCTTCGAACCCTCGCGTTTTTTTGTGTGCCCCCCCCCCCCCCAATCCTTCTCAAGTTATTTGCATATCCTTGACAGGAAAATGAAAAACCAACCGCAGCATTTTTTTGGGGCTGTTGTGGTTTTTCTAGGCAAATTTACTACCAGTAGTTTGCCATTGCTTTTTGGTCGGTTGGCTGCTCGATACCACTGTCGAAGCCACTACAAGGCGTAAGGCCCGAAGCTGGGAGCCGGCATTCTGACACTACATTCGCAGCGCATAAGTCGCAGACCATATCACTACTCCAAAATAACTGCTAATAGTGCTGGCTTTAACCGTTGAATGGGATTTCAAGGATTTGTACCTTCTTTTGTTCTCATTCTTGAAATGCTAATCCTACAGACTGAAATCCTGGAGTGGTGAAACGAAAAGAAAATAGTAAAATTCAGTGTCCTTGTTCGCACAGAACTGCATGCTAGCAAATAGGAATAGAAAAAGGTTGGGACAGGGGAGATAACCATCACAGTTCCAACACAAACATGGATCTAAATACCAAAGCCCTTTCCTTCACTACTATAAATGCTACAATAGTTGTGAAGAAAGTCTTTACGCTTAAATAGGGACATTTTGTCTCGCTCTATTGTTCTATAGGGAGACTTTTTTTTAAACCTTTTTTTTCCAACTTTTTTGTATGGTCGTATTTCAAACAGATTTAGTATTACTCAGCACGCAATTGGCATAACTATCTCAGTCTAAACATAGTTCATTTCCTATTTTATAAATTTCCCTATGCAAAACAAATAAGTGCTCCCATCTCTCAATACTAGGTTAACATCAACTCACAACTTTACCAGAGTTCACACTTTGTAAAACGTCAGCTCTAAACCAAACTTACGCATTTGCGAATCGCTCAGCACGAGATTACAACAATGAGTGAATAGTCTAAGACGAGTTCACAATTTACTAAGGACATGAATACATTTCAAACAAATTCAGCTTAGTAGAAAATGAAACAAAACAAGCCTATATTTTAAACAGAGCTCACGTCAAGATTTGCTATCATCACTCAGCATAACATAAACTTAGCGAATAAAAAGCTAATGTAGAGTTCTTAAATTGATTATGGCCAGCGTCGTGTTTCAAACCGGTTTATGCAACGCCCAGAACAAAAGTTTAGCATAATCAGCACACAATACAGCAGAGTCAGTTTGTGCCACGCGCCTCTTGGCTTCACATTCATATATCTGAAAGGTATAAACCTGTCTCTGTAAGTTGGACTATCCTGAAGATAGACTGTCCTGAAAGGGGTATTCAGGTCTCTGTGAGTTGGACTGTCCTGAAAGGGGTATTCAGGTCTCTGTGAGTTGGACTGTCCTGAAAGGGGTATTCAGGTCTCTGTAAGTTGGACTGTCCTGAAGTTAGACTGTCCTGAAAGGGGTACTCAGGTCTCTCTGAGTTAGACTGTGCTGTAAAGGATATTCATGTCTCTGTAAGTGGGAAGGACTTGAAAGGGGTATTCCGGTCTCTTAAGTTAGACTGTTCTGAAAGCAGTATTCCGGTCTCTCTAAGTTTTACTGATCTGAACGGGGTGTTTATGTCTAAGTTGGACTGTCCTGAAATGGGTATTCGTGTCTCTGTATATTGTATTTTCCTGAAAATGATATTCATGTCCTGAAAGGGGTATTCATGTCTCTGCAAATTAGACTGTCCTGAAAAGGGGTATTCAAGTCTCTGTGAGTTGGACTGTCCTGAAAGGGTTATTCATGTCTCTGTAAGTTGAAAAGACTTGGAAGGGGTATTCCGGTCTCTTAAGTTAGACTGTCCTGAAAGGGGTATTCAAGTCTCTCTAAGTTTGACTGATCTGAACGGCGTATTTATGTCTAAGTTGGACTGTCCTGAAAGGGGTATTCAAGTCTGTAATTGGATTTTCCTGAAAACGGAATTCATGTCTCTGTAAGTTGGACTGTCCTGAAAGGGGTATTCCTGCCACTGTAAGTTGGACTGTCCTGAAAGGGGTATTCCTGCCACTGTAAGTTGGACTGTCCTGAAAGGGGTATTCCTGCCTCTGTAAGTTTGACTGTCCAACAGGCTCACGTAAGATCAACACAAGATTAACATAACAAGCTGCCAATCTTAACGGAGTTGACATCTAACTTTGTGCATGGTTGTATTTCAAACAAATGTAACACTGCTCAGCAGAAAATTAGCATAACGATCTCAACCTAAACAAAGTTCATGTCTCACCTTGCAAGGCTTCCTATACAAAACAAGCGAGTGCTTCAATCGATAAACACAAGATTAACAACTCACAACATAAGCAGAGTTCATACTTTGCATAACGACAACTTAAACCAAGCATACCACGTTAACGTATCGTTCAGCATTAGTTCAGCACAGTGAAGTGACAATCTGAGCCAAGTTCACAATTTACCGAGGATATAAAACCATTTCAAGCTAATTCAAGCATCGCTCAGTACACAATGAAACACTGAAAGCTTGTATTTTAAACAGAGCTCAAGTCGAGCTTTGCAAATAGCTAAATGTCAATCACACACACAAACCAGTACAAACATTACTCAGCATAACATTACTTTGTGAGTAAACAGTCTATGCAGAGTTGGCATTTAGGTCCTATGAACGTATTTCGTCCTAAACACACCATGACCGGCCGTTCATTCATGATTAGTGACCTCTCAGGTGCGCCAGTCTATGTTACAGGGGAGTCACGTTGTGTTCTCTTCGTCGCTGCTCTCCACCTTTGCTTGTCAACGCTCACAGCTAAAGTAAATTCATGTCCCACTTGAAGTCCGGCATATCTATAATGTAAGCAATCTCGCCGGCTGCTCACACCAACCAGTTCACGGCGGGCAGTATACACGGCTCAGAAAATAAAACACAGCGTAACGTCACACCCCTGTAACTTAGACTTGCGCGTGTGAAAGGTCACGGAGCGGCAATGAACAGCCAGTCATGGTGTGTTTGGGGCGGAAAACGTAACTTAAACCAGTATTTAATTGTGAACAGCTTCCTGTTTCAAACCAGTTCAGGCAAATGCCCAGATCAAGATTAGCTTAATGAGCTCACAATTTAACATAATAAACGTGTGTCACAGACTCTTGCTTCACATTGATATATCTGAAAGGTGTATTTAGGTCTCTGTCAGTTGGACTCTCTTCCGGTCTCTGTAACTTTGACTGATCTGAACGAGGTATTCCGGTCTCTTCAAGTTGGACTATCCCTAAAGGGGTATTCTGGTCTCTGTAAGTAGGACTGTCTTAAATGGGGTATGCCAATCTGTATAGTTTGGACTGTCTTAAATGGGGTATGCCAGTCTGTGTAGTTTGGACTGTCTTAAATGGGATATGCCAGTCTGTGTCGTTTGGACTGTCCTAACTGGGGTATGTCAGCCTGTGTAGTTTGGACTGTCCTAAAAAGGGTTTACCGGTCTCTGTTTGTTTGACCATCCTGAATGGGGTATACCTGTCTCTCTAAGTTGGACTGATCAGGACATGTGTGTACAACTGATTCTCAAGCGATA
Source organism: Candidula unifasciata (assembly GCA_905116865.2). Lineage (NCBI taxonomy): Eukaryota > Metazoa > Mollusca > Gastropoda > Stylommatophora > Geomitridae > Candidula > Candidula unifasciata. The sequence goes on from CAJHNH020001727.1 coordinate 8,021, forward strand.
AATACTCGGTGACACAAAGTACCACCATTCAGACGAGAATCCCCCGGGCGTAAGTTCCATAAACCCCGTTCAACCCATGTGTAAAATTCAGAGTCCCTGACATCAGCCGGGGTGGGGGCTTTAAAATAACAACAACAACAAAAAATAATAATAATTACGTCTAGTTACGGGCTACCTAAGCGGAGAGATTGAGTGATCTTAACACATATAGAAGAAATTGGTGGACTTTTTAATCAGGTTGCTACTTCAACAAGAGAATTCTTAGGCTACTGAAAAGAAAGAGAGTCTAAGCCCAGGTGGCAATATCCCTAGCGAGGTCATTGTCAATTCTGACTCATTCATTCATTTATTGCTCTAAATAATGAGATTAGAAAAGTCGATCTTTGAGCCCTCACGTTTTTTGAGTGTGTGGTACCCCCCCCCCCCCCCCCTCCCCCACCGACAAAGTTAGTTGCTTATCCTTGACAGGACATTGCAGAACCAACCCCAGCATTTTTTTTTTGCTGTTGTGGTTTTTCTATGCAAATTTAAGTCCAGTATAAATTAAAAATTAAAAAAGAGGGGGAGGGGGTGGTAACTGACACGGTTTCAACACAAACGCGGATCCTAATACCAAGGCCCTTTACTTCACTACTACACCTGCTACAATAGTAGTAAAGAAAGTCTTCACGTTTAAATAGGGTCATTTTGTCTCGTTCTATTGTTCTCTAGGCAGGCTTTTGACTTTTTTTTAAATATTTGTTTTCAACTTTGTGTATGGTCGTACTTCAATCAGATTTAGCATTACTCAGCACGCAATTAGTATAACGATCTCAGTCTAAACATAGTTCATGTCTCACTTGATAATGCTTCCTATGTAAAACAAATAGGTAATCCCATCTCTCAATACTAGATTACCGTCAACTCACAACTTCAGTAGAGTTCCCCCTTTGTACACCGTCAACTCTAAACCAAACTTACGCATTTGCGAATCGCTCAGCACAAGATTACAACAATGAGTTAATAGTCTAAGACGAGTTAACAATTTACTAAGGACATGAATACATTTCAAACAGATTCAGCTTAGTAGAAAATTAAACAAAACAAGCTTATATTTTAAAAAGAGCTCAAGTCAAGATTTGCTAATCGACAAATATCAATCACACAACAAATCAAACATCACTCAGCATAACATAAACTTAGCGAATAAACAGCTAATGTAGAGTTCTTAAATTGTTTATGGACAGGGTCATGTTTAAAACCGGTTCATGCAACACCCAGAACAAGATTAGCATAATCAGCTCACAATCTAACATATTCAATTTGTGCCACGCGCCTCTTGGCTTCACATTCATTTATCTGAAAGGCATATGCCTGTCTTTGTAAGTTGGACTGTCCTGAAGTTAGACTGTCCTGAAAGGAGTATTCAGGTCTCTGTGAGTTGGACAGTCCTGACACAGGTATCCATGAGTTGGACTGTCCTGAAAATGATATTCATATCTCTGTAAGCTGGAAGGACATGAAAGGGGTATTCTGGTCTCTCAAGTTAGACTGTCCTGAAAGTGGTATTCTGGTCTCTGTAATTTTGACTGTCCTGAAAGGGGTATTCAAGTCTCTGTGAGTTGGACTGTCCTGAAAGGGACTGTCCTGAAGTTAAACTGTCCTGAGAGGGGTATTCAGGTCTCTGTGAGTTAGACTGTCCTGAAAGGGGTATTCAAGTCTTTGTGAGTAGGATTGTCCTGAAGAGGGTTTTCATGTCTCTGTAAGTTGGAAGGATATGAAAGGGGTATTCCGGTCTCTTAAGTTAGACTGTCCTGAGGTTAGACTGTCCTGAAAGGGGTATTCAGGTCTCTATGATTTGGACTGTCCTGACTCAGGTCTATGTAAGTTGGACTGTCCTGAAAAGGGTATCCATGTCTCTGCAAGTTGGAAAGACTTGAAAGGAGTACTACGGCCTCTTAAGTTACAATGTCTTAAAATGGGTAATCAGGTCTCTGTGAGTAGACTGTCCTGAAGTTAGACTGCCCTGAAAAGGGTATTCAGGTCTCTGTGAGTTGGACTGTCCTTACTCAGGTCTCTGTGAGTTGGGCTATTCTGAAAAGGGTATTCATGTTTCTGTAAGTTGAAAGGACTTGAAAGGGGTATTCCGGTTTCTTAAATTAGACTGTTTTGAAAGGAGTATTCCGGTCTCTCTAAGTTTGACTAATCTAAACGGGGTATTTATGACTAACTTGGACTGTCCTGAAAGGGGTATTCGGGTCTCTGTGAGTTGGACTGTCCTGAAAGGTGTGTTCATATCTCTCTAAGATGGTCTGACCTGAAAGGTGTGTTCACGTCTCTGTAAGTTAGACTGTTTAACAAGCTCATGTAAGATCAACACAAGATTAACATAACGAGCTGGCAATCTAAACGGAGTTGACATCTAACTTTATGCTTGGTCGCGTTTCAAACATATGTAACACTGCTCAGCAGAAAATTAGCATAAATATCCCAACCTAAACAAAGTTCATGTCTCACCTTGCAAGGCTTCCTTATACAAAACAAGCGAGTGCTTCAATCGATAAACACAAGATTAACAACTCACAACTTAAGTAGAGTTCACACTTTGCATAACGTCAACTTTAAACCAAGCATACCCCGTTTACGAATCGTTCAGCATTAGATCAGAACAGTGAAGTGACAATCTCAGCCAAGTTCACAATTTACCGAGGAGATGAATACATTTCAAACACATCCAAGCGTCGCTCAGTACAAAATTAAGCACATCAAGCTTTTATTTTAAACAAAGCTCATGTCAAGCTTTGCAAATCGCTAAATGCCAATCACACACACACACACAAAACGGTACAAACATTATTCAGCATAACATTAATTTAGTGTGTAAACAGTCTATTCAGAGTTGGCATTTAGGTCTTTTTAACGTATTTCGTCCCAAACACACCATGACCGACCCAATTTAAACGTCATGATTCGTGACCCCTCAGACAAGATTGTGACAGTCGTCCTGTGGGGGCCGTGTTTTAGGGCGCTCAGTATGCGGAACTGTTTGTTTCGTGGCGGTGTGACTGCGGACTGACTTGGTGCTAACACAGATGAACAGTGCAAAAGCTAGCGAATAGCCAATTAAACAGGAACCAGGCTCCTCAGAACCAGAACTTAGGCAACAAATGAACAAACTCAGGTGAAATTGCTCACCACAAGGAAGATTAATAAAATAAGATAGCAAAGGAACCGTCCTTGAAAAAGCAGGCCATCAGGCGGCTAAAAAAGGACTAAGCTTGGAATTTTTGTTTGATTTTATACGATACGATTCGACCCCTCAGACGTGCAAGTCTATATTACAGGAGAGTCATGTTGTGTTCTTTTCGACGCTGCTCTCCTTTTTTGCTTATCAACGCTCACAGCTGAAGTAAATTCATGTCCCACTTGAAGTCCGGCAACGCTATAATATACGCAATCTCGCCGGCCGCTCACACCAACCAGTACACGACGCGCAGTATACACGGCTCAGAAGATCGAACACAGAGTAACTTTACACCCCTGTAACTTAGGCCAGCGCATGTGAAAGGTCACGTACATGAATGAATGGCTAATCATGGTGTGTTTTGGGCGGAAAACGTAACTTAAACCGGCATTTAATTTCAAAACAGTTCAGGCAAATGCCCAGATCAAGATTAACTTAATGAGCTCACAATTCAACATAGTAAACTTGTGCCACAGACACTTGCTTCACATTGATATATCTTAAATGTGTATTTAGGTCTCTGTCAGTTGGACTCTCTTGAAAGGGGTTCTCTTCCGTTGTCTGTAATTTGGACTGATCTGAAAGAGGTATTCCGGTCTCTGCAAGTTGGACTGTCCTTAAAGGGGTATTCTGATCTCTGTGAGTAGGACTGTCTTAAATGGGGTATGCTAGTCGGTGCAGTTTGGACTGTTCTAAATGAGGCATGCCGGTCTGTGTAGTTTGGACTGTCCTAAAAGGGGTATACCAGCCTGTGTAGTTTGGACTGTCCTAAAAGGGGTTTACCGGTCTCTGTTTTTGTTTGACCATCCTGAATGGGGTATACCTGTCTCTCTAATTTGGACTGAAAACGGCATGTGTGTACAACTGATTCTCAAGCCAGGGGAAGGCAGCAGTGACTACATCCACCTCCATTCTCAAATTAGACGTTATGATATCATATGCAAGGCTTTGTTGCACTAAGCCACGTTCATTCACTTTTGCCTGCCTCTAAACATAGAGCCATCAGTATAGATAATCACATCGCTTGGGTGGGAATTGTCATAAATCATTTGTTGAACTTCTGATTCTGCAGCACCAGTTGGTGCTGGTTAGTGTGACGAAATAAGAGAAATGTCTGATCAGCCAGTAGTAACAAAAGTTATAAAAGAAAGGGGAAAAAAAGCTTAACTGGACACATCGTGAGAAGAAGGGGCAGAGAATCACCAAAAGACACTAACATTTTAAGGGAAAAAGGGACAGAGGACGCGAGGACGAAAAAAAAAAAAAAAACCTTAAAAAGAATTCCGATGACAGGGGCCAGATATGCTGGACTGGATTCCATCCATGATATTCTTCTTCTCCATCATCTTCGCGTTCACCAGCTGTAAACCCTGGTGGTAAGTTCTTTTTGTCCGTCCACTTCTGGTCTGCAGTCCTGTTCTAGAACCTGAGTGTTGCGTGTTTATCCGTTTGACATATCTGACTAATTTGTATGCAGACTGTTAGTTTGTTGCCCTTCAGGCAGACCCACTTCGATAAAATTCCCATAGATCTCAAATATAAGGGTCACCCTATATCCCAATGGCTTTACATCATCATCATCATCAGGTGCCTTGTCGACTGGCGTGGGCGATCATGCCTCTCCATAATCTGCGATCTCCTGTAGCATGTATCAGTTCGTGTGCCGACACACATCCATGCCATGCAACAAGACTGTCAAGAATCTTCTCTCGTTGTCTTCCTATATCCCTCCTTCCACAGATCTTTTCACTTGTCACCACAAGTTCCATTTTCCCTAGCATTTAACCCCCTATAATATCAAGGAAGTGAGTTAGTGATGGTCAACCATCATCAGGACAGCACAACAAGCGATAAACACCCGGTGACACAAAGTACCACCATTCGGATGCAAATCCCCCGGGCTTAAGTCCCATAAACCCTGTTCAACCCATATGTGAAATTTAAGAAATAAGAATAATTACGTCTAATTACGGGTTAACTAAGCAGAGAGACTGAATGATCTTAACGCATATAGAACAGATTGCTGGACTTTTACTAAATTTGCCACTTCCAGAATCAACAAGGGAATTCTTAGGCTACTGAAAAGAAAGAGAGACTAAGCCCACGTAGGAATATCCCTAGCGAGGTCATTGTCAATTCTGAATCATCCATTCATTTATTGCTTTGAATAATGAGCTTAGAAAAGTCGATCTTTGAGCTCTCATTTTTTTGTGTGGTTCACACCCCCCCCCCCCTCCCCACCGACAAAGTTAGTTGCGTATCCTTGACAGGACATTGCAGAACCAACCCAGCATTTTTTGGCTGTTGTGGTCTTTCTAGGTAAATTTACGTCCAGTAGTTTGCCATTGCTTTTTGGACGGTCGGCTTCTTGATACTACTATCGAAGCCAGTACAAGGTGTAAGGCCCGCAGCTGGCACCCGGCATCCCGACATTACGAAGCACGTTCGCAACGCATAAGCCACAGACCATATCAGTACCCCAATACAACTGCTAATATGGCTGGCTTCAACTGTTGAATGGGATTTCAAGGATTTGTACCTGCTTGATTCTCATTCTTGATATGCTAATCCTACAGACTGAAACACTGGAGGGGTAAAACGAAAAGAAAATAGTGAAATGCAGTGTACTTGTCAGCACACAACAGCTGGCTACAACATAGGGAGAGAGAGGGGGAAAAAAAAAGGGGTGGGGGATAACCGGCACGGTTCCAATACAAGCGCGGATCTAAATACCAAGGCCTTTTCATTCACTACTATTGGTTAGTTGCGTATTCTCTACAGGACGCTACAGAACCAACCCCAACAGCCCCTGGCTGTTGAGTGGTTTTTCTAGGCAGTTTACGTCCAGTAGTTTGTCATTGCTTTCTGGATGGTCGGCTTTCTTGATACCACTGTCGAAATCAACGCAAGGCCCATGGCCCGCAGCTGGGATAGAACCCGCCATCCCGACATTACGAAGCGTTCGCATCGACTTAATTCACTTCTATACCTGCTACAATAGTAGTAAAGAAAGTCTTTACGTTTAAAAAGGGACATTTTGTCTCGTTCTATTGTTCTCTAGGCAGACTTTTTGACTTTTGATTTCTTTTTAACTTTGAATATGGTCGTATTTCAATCAGATTTAGCATTACTCAGCACGCAATTAGCATAACGATCTCAGTATAAATATAATTCAGGTCTGCCTTGATAAAGCTTTCTACGTAAAACAAACAAGTGCTCCCATCTCTCAATACTAGATTAACATCAACTCACAACTTCAGCAGAGTTCACACTTTGTAAAACGTCAGCTCTAAACCAAACTTACGCGTTTGCGAATCGCTCAGCACAAGGTTACAACAATGAGTTAATAGTCTAAGACGAGATCACAATTTACTAAGGACATGAATACATTTCAAACAGATTCAGCTCAGTAGAAAATGAAACAAAACAAACTTATATTTTAAACAGAGCTCAAGTCAAGATTTGCTAATCGCCAAATATCAATCACACAACAAATCAAACATCACTCAGCATATCATAAACTTAGCGAATAAACAGCTAATGTAGAGTTCTTAAATTGATTATGGACAGCGTCATGTTTCAAACCGGTTCATGCAACGCCCAGAACATGATTAGCATAATCAGCTCACAATCTAACATAGTCAATTTGTGCCAGGCGCCTCATGGCTTCACATTCATATCTCTGAAAGGTATATGCCTGTCTTTGTAAGTTGGACTGTCCTGAAGTTAGACTGCCTTGAAAAAGGTATTTAGGTCTCTTTGAGTTGGACTATTCTGAAATTGGTATTTATGTCTCTGTAAGTTGGAAGGACCTGAAAGGGGTATTCCGATCTCTTAAGTGGGGTATTCCGGTCTCTCTAAGTTAGACTGATCTGAACGGCGTATTTCTAAGTTGGGCTGTCCTGAAAGGGGTATTCGGGTTTCTGTATATTGGACTGTCCTGAAAGGGGTATTCAAGTCTCTGTGAGTTGTACTGTCCTGAAAGGGGTATTCATGTCTATGTAAGTTGGACTGTCCTGAAAGGGGTATTCAAGTCTCTGTGAGTTGGACTGTCCTGAAAGGGGTATTCATGTCTATGTAAATTGGACTGTCCTGAAAGGGGTATTCCTGCCTCTGTACGTTTGACTGACCTGAAAGATGTGTTTACGTCTCTGTAAGTTAGACTGTCCAACAAGCTCACGTTAGATCAATACAAGATTAACATAACGAGCTGGCAATCTAAACAGAGTTGACATCTAACTTTGTGCATTGTCGTATTTCAAAAATATGTAACAGTGCTCAGCAGAAAATTAACAGAACGATCTCAACCTAAACAAAGTTAAGCAGAGTTCACATTTTGTATAACATCAACTTTAAACCAAACACACCCCGTTCACTTATCGTTCAGCATTAGATCAGCACAGTGAAGTGACAATCTGAGCCAAGTTCACAATTTACCGAGGGCTTTAATACATTTCAAACAAATCCAAGCATCACTCAGTACAAAATGCAACTCATCAAGCTTGTATTTTAAATAGAGCTCATGTCAAGCTTTGCAAATCGCTAAATGTCAATCACACACACACAAAACAGTACAAATATTACTCAGCATAACATTAATTGTGTAAACAGTCTATGCAGAGTTGGCATTTAGGTCCTTTAACATATTTCGTCCCAAACACACCATGACCGGCCGTTCATTTTATACCTTTTTCTTGACTTTCGCCGTTTCACACCTGGCATACGCACCCAACTTGAGAACCTTTGCTGTAATGCCTCTGTCGTGTCAGCAGGCAAGACCTTGCCAGCTACTGTACCACGCAACCAGGTCGCAGTTCCCCCGCTACGACAGACAGGCAACAGCAACTATGAGATCATAAGAGAACAAGTCGGCACAGAACCAATTTTGGATTACATACAAAGACAGCAAGTGAAATCGTTTGCCCACTTAGAGAGAATGCCTTGTGACACCATACCATACAAAGCATACATGGAAAGAGAAGAAGGACGCACGGGGTAGACCAAGAACAAGATGGGAGGATAACATCAGAGAAACTCTACAACAGCACGATGTGCCTTTGGTCGAGGCAGCCAGAAGAGCTAGAAACAGAACCTTATTTCTCCCTTGACACCCACAGCGGTAAAAGAGGAAGTGAAGAAGAAGAAGAAGAACTATTGTGTTAATGAGAGAGTTATTTCAGTCCATCACAGTGTATGCAGAAAAGGGTGTAAGGTGACCACTATTCGTATTCGGCCCGACCGCAAGCATTCGGCCAAATACCGAATTGTTATTAGGTCCACTGAAGCGAACACGAAGCGAATATTCGGTACAGCCCTAGTATGTCTGTCTGTCTGTCTTTTTGTATGTATGTATATATGTATTTGTGTCTGTCTGTCTGTCTGTCTGTCTGTCTGTCTGTCTGTCTGTCTGTCTGTCTGTCTGTCTGTCTGTCTGTCTGTCTGTCTGTCTGTCTGTCTGTCTGTCTGTCTGTCTGTCTGTCTGTCTGTCTGTATGTGTGCATGTTTGTGAAAGATGAGTGTTTGGAAATATAATTCAACCGTTTGTTCTTTGGTTCGTTTTCTGCAACTATATTTTTTGTTTCTTACTTATGCATTTTTGTGTGACCCGCATTTTTAATAATCCAAGCAGTACATTCTAAACGAGTCATTAGTTACAGCCAGTCAACAATTTCAGGCTATGGCTTCAAGACGAGATTTCTGATTCACATTGCAGCGAATTATTACAAATATGTGCGATGCACGTTAAGTCGCCCTCGATATGTAAAGAAAAAAAAAAGTGATACGAATGCATTACCTTACAGTACAAGGCATTTGCATTTAAATTGATTAAAAAAGGACAGGTACGTAAGTCACCCAATTGAATCATAAACAGTGTAAAACAATGATACATTATATATACCATATGCTCTTGCTCAGTCACGAATCACTAAATTAACTAAGAACATTTCAGCCTAATATAATACAAGATAACAGACTTTTCAGTATTTATGTCACTATCAACAAACAAATAATGAATAAAAAAATAACAATTAATGGCTATCTTCCCAATAACGGCACAAAATATGGCGGCCAATGCGAGCCAAAAACAGGGCCTCAGTCACGTGTCAATTGCGCATTTTTGGCTACGTAATTTGCAGTTTTCTGGTGACTACCGCCACGCCGAGAGTATCCCATACGCCGCTCATGCGTCGTGGATTGGCGCTAAACTAGATGGCTAGGACTCACGAGCAAAGCTGCAGGAGATGCGGAAGCTGCTGCTCGTGAGTCCCAGCCATCTAGTTTAGCCCCAATCCACGCCGCATGAGTTGCATGGGGGATACTCTCGGCGGTGGCGGGCGTCGCCGGAAAACCGCAAATTAGATCGCTGGAAGTGCGCACTTGACATGTGACTGAGGCTCTGTTAGGGTATTTTTGCGGCCGCCATATTTTGTGCCCGTTATTCGGAGGATAGCCCAGTTAATATAATATTAAAATTCATTGCATTAAAAAATCTCAGAAACCACAACTCCTAGTGACCATTAAATTACTGGGCTATCCTCCGAATAACGGCCACATATTATGGCAGCCCCAAAAACACCCCAACAGGGCCTCAGTCATGTGTAAATTGTGGACTTCCTGTGACTTAAATTGCACATTTCCGGCGACTACCGCCACCACCGAGAGTATCTCCCATGCTGTTACGCGCGGCGTGGATTGGGGCTAAACTAGATGGCTGGGACTCACGAGCAGCAGCTTCTGCATTTCCTGCAGCTTTGCTTGTGAATCTCAGCCATCTAGTTTAGCCCCAATTCATGCAGCACGTAGTAGCGTGGGAGATACTCTCAGCGGTGCCGGAAGTCCGCAATTTACATGTGACTGAGGCCCTGTTTTTGGCCGCCATAATATTTGGCCGTTATTCTTAGGATAGCCAATTACTGTAAATGAAGACATTGATGGGTGATGAATGCAAGCAGCATATTTAATTAATACAATGTTAGTAACTGTAGTGAATAAAACTGAACACCAAAGGACACCAGTAATTGAATATATGACCTGCTGCAAAACCTAGGACAGTGGAAAACATGGTTAAAGATAGATAGCTCTAGACCAGGGTTATTATTCAACTTAGTTAACTCAGAAGTCAAAATTTTGAGAATGGTATCGCCAAGAGCCAGCGGCATGATTCTCAGCATAGAAAGATCACTGCTACAGTACAGCTTGTGATTATCCGCAGGCCTCTGTGGGCCACATTTAACCCGTGGGCTGCCAGTTGAATAGCCCTCCCCAGGACTATAAGTCAAATAGCCCTCCCCTAGACTATAGGACAAATAGCCCTCCCCTAGACTATAAGACAAATAGCCCTCCCCTAGACTATAAGACAAATAGCCCTCCCCTAGACTATATGACAAATAGCCCTCCCCTAGACTATATGACAAATAGCTCTCCCCTAGACTATAAGACAAATAGCCCTTCCCTAGACTATATGACAAATAGCTCTCCCCTAGACTATATGACAAATAGCTCTCCCCTAGACTATATGACAAATAGCCCTCTCCTAGACTATAAGACAAATAGCCCTCTTATAGACTATAAGACAAATAGCCCTTCCCTAGACTATATGACAAATAGCCCTCCCCTAGACTATAAGACAAATAGCCCTCCCCTAGACTATATGACAAATAGCCCTCCCCTAGACTATAAGACAAATAGCCCTCCCCTATACTATATGACAAATAGCCCTCCCCTAGACTATAAGACAAATAGCCCTCCCCTATACTATATGACAAATAGCCCTCCCCTAGACTATAAGACAAATAGCCCTCCCCTAGACTATAAGACAAATAGCCCTCCCCTAGACTATAAGACAAATAGCCCTCCCCTAGACTATAAGACAAATAGCCCTCCCCTAGACTATAAGACAAATAGCCCTCCCCTAGACTATATGACAAATAGCCCTCACCTAGACTATAAGACAAATAGCCCTCCCCTAGACTATAAGACAAATAGCCCTCCCCTAGACTATATGACAAATAGCCCTCCCCTAGACTATAAGACAAATAGCCCTCCCCTAGACTATATGACAAATAGCCCTCCCCTAGACTATATGACAAATAGCCCTCCCCTAGACTATAAGACAAATAGCCCTCACCTAGACTATAAGACAAATAGCCCTCCCCTAGACTATAAGACAAATGGCCCTTCCCTAAACTATAAGACAAATAGCCCTCCCCTAGACTATATGACAAATAGCCCTTCCCTAAACTATAAGACAAATAGCCCTCCCCTAGACTATAAGACAAATAGCCCTTCCCTAAACTATAAGACAAATAGCCCTCCCTAGACTTTAAAACAGTGCTTTCACCAGATTGTAAACATTTTTTCCCCAGAAAATAAGAGGATTATTTGTTTCTCATGAGTATGGCTTGGGAGTCGACACAACCTCGTAAAATTGTCATGAAATTCATAGTTTTCAGAATTTCTTGGGAAGAAAGGGTGCGGGGGAAAGGGACTTGGCCATCCGACCTCAGAGGTCAAGGCCTAGAATATGTAAAGGCTGAAAACTTCCCCCGCAGCTGCAGTATGCAAGATGAGACTACCTTTTTTTTTTATCTTTGTCTCTTCCACCTTCTTCTTCTTCTTCTGCATTTTCCTTTAACTCTTTCAGTCTCAAGGAACACCTCATATGTTCATAGGTTCCTACCTAGAAGGCCACTGAAGGCAACATATGCCAAGTTTTATGTCTCTCTTGACTAACCCTCAAGCCTCTGATGCTGAACCTCCTGGGATTGAAAAAGTTAAAAGGTGGTTGGAAAAATATCTTGTAGTTTACAGCTAGACTACAATATCTGAGCCTTTCATTACAACATATCTGATTTCAGCAAGCTTTGCATCTTAATCCATTAATTGGTGTATGAAAGTTTTCATAATTACTATTATCCTCAGTTATTGTTTGTGGCTGACAGATTATAAATACAGCTCCATAATTCTAATATGCAGATTCAGTTAAGCAGCAGGAACTTTGGTGGCAGATCACTTTGCATTGATATTGATAATAGGCTGAGTGTCAACCATTCTGGAAGCAGTTGCAGCAAATAACTGATTGTAAAATTGCCATGTAACTGACTGATGTCTAACCCCACCAGGACATCACACCTAGTGATAAACACCCGGTGACACAAAGTGCCACCATTCGGATGAGGATCACATAGGAACAGGTCGCAGAAACCTCTTTCAACCCATAGATTGGGTTAAATTACCATGTAACTGACTGGTGTTCAACCCCACCAAGACATCACACTGAGCAATAAACACCTGGTGACACAAAGTGCCACCATTTGGATAAGGATCACAAGGGGATAGGTCACAGAAACCCCTTTCAACCCATAGGTTGGGTTATATTAGGGCCCTTGGCAACAGCTAGGGTGGGACTTTAAAACAGTAAATAAAACATTGCGTCTGGCATTGGAACGCAGTGTTTACTTTTATTACCATGTAAAGGCACAAACAGCTAACAAATCATGGGATTGGTTGGCATCATCCTGTAAAAGATGTGCAACTAACTTATGATCCTAACAGATAAAAAAAAGGAACTCACACAAACTGACCGGTAGGTCCCTGCAGTGTATCTGTGTAAACAAAAATTAAATGAAATGTTGAATATTTTTGTTTGAGACAAATCTAATTGTTATATCATTGTGTATTTCTACAGCAAAAACAAAAGAAATGGAAAATTTTGTTCTATATGAAGAGTTGACAAAGGGAGCTAATACTGTTGTTTACAAGGGCAGACGCAAGGGAACAATTAACTTTGTGGCAATTCACTGTATTGATAAATGCAAGCGACCAGAAGTTACAAATATGGTGAGTTGATGACAAAGGACTTTTAGATAGCAATATAAAACGACACAACATACACACAGTTTTTGTTCCAGCTTTCAGTTATTTTTGTCACACTTGGACATTAACCAAAGAACATAAGAGAAAAGTAACCATCTGTGTAATTAGATGTTTGAGAAATACCCATTGTCAAGTTCAATGAGAATTTACTGCAGAGGAATGAAACTCCGACTCTACAAGAGCATCATTTTGCCAGTTCTTCTTTATGGAGCGGAATGCTGGAGAATGACCAAAAAGGATGCACACAAGCTGTCCACCTTCCACCACGCATGTCTACGTAGAATTATCAAAATTTTCTGGCCAGATACAATCTCAAACACTAAACTACTTCAAGCCACAAACCAAGAAACTTTAGACAGTATGATTACCAAGAGAAGATGGAAATGGCTTGGCCACGTTATTCTTCTTCTTCAGCAATCTCTGGTCATGTGCATAATCCACTGTGGGTCATAAACTGGGATGCCACGTTATGAGAATAACTTCTGATATACCTGCCAAAACAGCTCTCACATGGACACCAGAGGGAAAGAGAAAACAGGGGCGCCGAAAAAACAACATGGAGACGAACGATGGAAAGTGACCTGAGTGCGGCATCTTTGACATGGAAAACTGCACTGAAGATTGCACAGGACAGGAAAGCATGGAAAGTCCTCTCTGAAGCCTCATGTGCCACTAGGCATAACGAGAACTGATGAAGTTCATTGAGAAACAGAGGCTGAAATTGTTTGGCCACCTGGTGAGAAGGAATTCTTCGATGTTGATACCAAGAGCGTGTGACATGAAAATGGAAATCCCAGGTGGCAGATGGAGACCTAGAAAAAGTTGGACTGAAAAAAACCAGATATTGACTAAAAAAGAAGAAAACATTTTTTACGTATGATTGATGACCTTTCTCTGTGATTTTTCACGTAAATTTTGATTTTACTATAGTTGTTTGAATAATAACACATTTTCAGTATATGATTGATATTATACATTGTTGTAAGAAAAATATTTAAAATTATAAAAATGAGATAGTAATAGTTATCAATAATGAATATTCACTGTCGATTTTTTAAACTTTAGAGCGGCCGTGGTCTAGCAGCTAGACGCTCGCCTGCGGTTTGGAAGGTCGTGGGTTTGGTTCCTGACGGGGGCCGGAATCTTTTCAAAAATGATTTTGGCTTCCAGTTTGACCCAGCCTTCAGGTGGTACACCAGGTACAGTCCTGGGAAGTAAAGCTGGCAGGTGTTATGTTGACCACATCACATGTTTGGTCTATAAAATATAGGACTAGCCCTATATACAAAGTATGCATGAAAGGTGGGGAAAAGGGTCCTTTACTTTAAATTTTTTAAACTTTTAAATACAGCCTGAGTTACTGCCCTCACACCTTTCAAGAAAAAAAATGTGATTGTGTGTGTTTAAAAAAAAAAAATTGTATGACACATGTACAAATAACAAGTGCAATGAAGATGTCTTGACAGAAATGAACTAACAAAGAGTACTTATTACCTGCACCATATTTTTTTTCTATTCTGCCCCTGACATTGTTGTGACTTATTTGTTTATCTCAGTTCATCCCTTTATATTAATTGATTCTTTAATAATCCACATTTATATTAATACTTTTGAAATGTGGAATAACCTACTACTGCATTTGTTCTTTCAGGTGCGAATGACTCATGATATTGAGCATGAGAATGTTGTCAAGTTCTATGAGTGGTATGAAACCAGCAACCATTTATGGATGGTGGTTGAGCTGTGCAATGGTGGAAGTCTAGAAACACTGATCGCCCAGGACAGCAACCTTCCGGAGTCAGCTGTGAGATCACTTGGAGTCCAGCTTGTCACTGGTCTTCATTATATACATTCTCATAATATTTTGTTTCACGACCTCTGCCCCAGCAAGGTGATAATTTTTAAACATTTTACTTATATGCTTATTTTCAAGAAAGGACTGAATTCACAATGCTTTATATATATATATATATATATATATATATATATATATATATATATATATATATATATGTGTGTGTGTGTGTGTGAGTGTGTGTGTGTGTGTGTGTGTGTGTGTGTGTACATTAAAAAGCATCAACCCTTTTCATATCACTGGCACATCAGGCATATGGCTCTAGACTAGGGGTGGGCAACTTTTATTTTCTTCACTGGCCACATCTAGAATTCCTAACCTGGTTGCAGGCCATATGGAAAAATCTCCATTATAAACATGACACCCACATTTCCTGGTAACACAATAGTTTTGTGAGATAATCTAAGATTATAATCCCTCACTGTACCTCTGACCAGAGACATTCACCCTTCTGGATATTCCTAGATGCTTAAGGGCCTCAGGCATGGTGCACTGGCCTGCCAGGCAGCATAGGTTGCACAGGCAGAGAAACGGAGGCAGACTAGAGAGAATCATACTGCTAATCCCACACCTACTGCGGCTTCCATCTATTGTCCGCTTTGCTCAAGAACTTTCCTGGCTCATATTGGACTAATCAGCCACCTTCGTATTCATAATCATTGATCATTACTACTTTGGATGAAAATTATCTTCATCACTCATGATGGACGAACATAATATATAAAAATTTTACACCAGCCTCTCAAGCTAGGAAAAATTACTCAGCTGGTCAAATTTGGCCAGCTGACTAGATTTAGCCCACAGACTATAGTTTGGCCACCCCTGTTCTAGACCCATATTTTGAGAGATCAATCAGCTTTGATGAATGATGTCATCAACATCTTGCTGGCCTCCTTTTTCTTCCCAGAATATTTTCTGGTACCAGTTTTAGGATGGGTCAATCTGGCGGCAAATCTGTCAGATGTGGATTCAAACACGAGATGTTTGGATGAGCAGGCAAGCATCTAGCCATCTTCCTACCATTATTAAATATTGTGAATGTATAAAACACAGCAATGCGGCAGCTTCTCCAGCATGCTTTGTTTAAAACTTCTTTGTGCTACCTTTCCTTTGGAGTAAACAAAGCAGGCCCAGATAGAGATAGTGATGAATGGGCAACACATATCTCTATAAATATACCCAGGCTATGAAACATGCAGGTGTGTCTCAGTTCTCCCCATAGCACTGTATAAAAATCATCTGAAAAGACAGAAAATTACCAGTCAATCAAAGTACAGGTCAGTCGTTCTCAATACCTAGGCTCCACTGTGAAATCTGATGGAAGATTTGACACAGAGATAGAATAATTACTCGATAGAGAGATAGAAGCCAGAGTACAGAAGACACATGCTGTCATCTGCCAGTTAGCCCCTCTGCTTAGACACCCAAATGTCTCCCTTCCAGCAAAACAGTATATGATTAATAGCATCTTTCCCCTACTTTATGTTATCAGTGCCAAACAAGGACAATGAATAGGGCACTAGAACATAAAATAACTACATATGAAATAAGCTGTCTCTGCAAGGTCACTAGCAACACTAGACGAGACAGGGTTATGAATACCAGCATTAGAGAAAAAGCTGGAATAAGACCATGTCTGGATTATATTGACAACGAAAGAAATGGTTTAGCTATCTAGTGAGAATGCAGCCAGACCAGACTGCATATGAGACTTTTTTACAGAAGAACATCAGGAAGGAAGGCGAAAGGAAGACCAAGAAAGAGATAGATAAATGGTGTAGCTAAAACCTGCAAAAAGATTAACAAAATCATCACTCAAGTCACTTGAGAAGTGCAAGAAGCAGAAGACAGAATAATTGCTGTATGCCGTTATTCTTTTACCAGGATGAAAACACCATCATTAAAAATGGATATATCATGACAATAACAATTATTCACCGACTGAAAAGCAGTGTGAGCCATTCTAGAATATTTGTGCCATCTACACAATAAAGGAGGTATGTTGCAATTTATCCCCTGAAAACTGGAATACCTCATGACAGTAAGTAATATAATTAGGAAAAGAAGTAGAGGGAGACCTAGAGAGAAGATGCTGGGCATCATGGCATGAAAGATCATCAGTGTTAGAAATAATTAAAAGTATAGGAGACAAGGTTGTGGATATGCATAACTTCAAATGACACATGGCATGGACTATAAGAAGAAGAAGAAGAATGTTAAAATGACAGCTATTAAAAGGAGTTTGCCTTGCTTGTCACCTTATAACTATGCAGGTAGTTACCTATATGCCTATATTACATTTGGTATCTTCATTTATCATCATCATCATCATCTGCCATTAAGTGTCGTGGGGAAGAATAATTTGCGAACCAGTAACTTAATTTGTTGTGATAACTTTAGATTCTGCTGGACACCATTGGAGTTTTGAAGTTGGCCGATTTTGGCTTGTCTAAAGTTGAAGGAGAGAATCTGGATGAACTCTTCTTGAAGTTTGCTGAAGCTGGAGAACATTGGAACATAGAAACAGTTGAGGAGATAATGAAACACAACAAATCTTCTGGTTTGTACTTTCAGACTATATGTTGACCCTAACTTCTATAAGTAGGCCTGGTATGCTATGATTTCGGGTCTTAACTCAGGGGCCCTATTATAGAGGAAAAAAAATATACCCACTGCCTACCCAAAAGCATGTTGTAAGAGTTGACTATTTGGGAGCTTCCTTCAAAGTCAGGATTGCATCTGCCTGAGAGGCAAGGAATCAGCAGTCTGCAAACAAATTAGTCAGATCTGTAAAACAGTTGCACATGCAACACTCAGGTTTTAGAACAGGACTGGAGTCCAGGAATGGATGAACAACCAGAACTTTCCGCCAGAGTTTACAGCTGGTAAACACAGAGAAGAAGAAGGAGAAATCAGAAATCAGTAATGTTGAAAACTGTGAGTGGTAAACATACCCATGTGTTTGTCTTTCTTCTTCTTCTTCTTTTTTTGTCGTCTCACTGATACCATATTGTAGCACAGTGTTGTGGTTTTCTTTATTTGTCTTGCACTTCTCAGGTGGCTTGAACAATGGATTTGTTATTCTTTTTGTAGTTTACGGCTACACTATTTATCCATTTCTTTCTTGGTCTTCCACTCGCATTCCTTCTTGATGTTGTATTGTAACAAGTCTCATATGCCGTCTCGTCTGGCTGTGTTTGAATCCTCAAATATACAACTTTAAAAAAAAGTTTTTTTTTAGTTTAATTTTTACTGTTATTATTTTTTTGGTCTTGTTGTTTTGCTTTTGTATCTGAGAATAAAACAGTTTTTAAATGTGTGAATTTACCAGGTTCCGTGATGTATATGGCACCAGAGTTGGTGCAGGGTGCAGAACCAAGTGTGCTGAGTGATTTGTGGTCCTTGGGCTGTGTCCTGTATGAAATGTTTGCAGGTAATGCCGAATTACAAAATCTAACATATAGTAGAGACTTTTTGCTAATTTGTGTTTGTTCATTACATCTTGGGTGTTAATTGTATTCTAGCAGTATTAAACAAAAATGCTTGTCATCTCCAACATTGGAGATTGGCTAAAGTGTATCCATTAACTGATCAATTTGTTTGTCCACTCTGGGCCGCTACCAAGTTAGTTAGTTAGTTAGTCGACAGACTATCCTCATCACACATCAAACTATTTATATTTAGTCCATAAGGACTGAAATCCCCTCTTCAGCATCTCCCTCAATGTGTAGTGGCTTATGACACCAGTTATGTGTGTTATGTGTTAGTTTACTATTCTTCTATAGGCCCTTGTGCAGCGCTCTTGTCTGGCTTCAACCCTTTTGGTGTTATGTTTATGTATTTATATTGCCACCTAAAGGTTTGCCATCCTAAGATTTAAAAATTTTAATTTGGACAAATAACAGATCCCTTATAAATAAAGAAATTCAGTCACTCCTAAATAGTAAACTCATTAGCGAGACGACTGCAAAATTACTCGATCCACATGGCTCACAGATCCCTCAGATGTATGGGCTCTCTAAGCTACATAAGGCCCGCACACCTATGAGGCCGATCTTGTCTATGATAAACTCTGCTCAGCATCAAACTGCGAAATGGTTAGCAGAAATACTTTTACCAGTAAAGCAGTCTTTTGAAAATAGAACATTGAAAGATACGTTTGAGCTTACTAAACTGCTTGACATAATTGATCTAAAATATAAACATATGGCTTCTATAGACATATCATCTTTGTTCAACAATGTGCCATTGGAAGAAACCATCAAAATTATAATTGTTCAAATAAAGGATAAGAAACTTAAACTGGACATTCCTACGTCCACATTGGTCAGACTGCTGCGCCTCTGCACAGCAAATGTTAAATTTAATTTCCTTGAAACGAGATACCGCCAAATTGATGGAGTAGCCATAAGTAGCCCACTAGGTCCCATCTTGGCCGACATCTTCATGGCATATCTCGAAAATAGCAGATCTGCCCACATCAGGGATTTGTTTTTGTACCATCGGTATGTAGATGACATTTTAATAATAACTGCTGACAAACAGCAAGCCACTGCGTTCCATACCTCCATGAACCAGTCACACAGAAACATCACATTATCGTTACAACACGAACATGACGGCACTTTACCATTCCTTGATGTAGTTACTGCACATAGAGAGGATGGCAGTATCCAAAGATCCGTGTACCGAAAAGAAACATGGATCTTCCAGTATCTAAACTTTTACAGTTTCGTACCTATTCAGTACAAAATTTGTGTAGTTAGTTTCTTGTTCAACCAGGCCAGAAAGATTTGCACCAAAGACACACTGGCTGCAGAAATTAAAACTCTCAATTCAACTTTACTACTGAATGGGTACCCCATAGGTTTCATCAAACGTCATTGCACCCCACCCAACCCTTCCCCGAACAAAATTACAGTATCCAAACTACGAGTATATATTCAACTTACTTATCGAGGTGATGACCTCATGCAGCATCTGCAAGACCAACTAAAAACAGCAGTTGGCCAAACATTCTTTGCGGCTGTTCCAGTAGTGAGGTACAAAACCACTCCTATCCCAACCCCACCTATTAAACAGCTCTTTTCTCCGTACACCGAATCTAATTGTATTTACCAATTTACATGTAAGTGCCAGTTGACTTACATTGGTTGAACGGAGAGACAGCTTGGAAATAGAGTGGCAGAGCACATACCAAAATGGCTACATACACAGCTCAGTGATTCTTCTAGGATGTCAAGTCCAGTCAAGAGGAAAGAACCCGCTTCTTCCATAGGATGTTATCTACTTTATTCTGGACACATAATTGACACGTACAGTGATTTCCGTGTGGCTCTAGTACCAGTCTCAGCCACAAAAGTAGTCTTTTCCTAATCCATCTGCCATGGCAGTTAAACACCCTTTCTTGGAGGTGTTTGAATTAATGATTTTCCTAATCTCTAAGCCATAGGTAAAGTAAAGTTAAAGAACTCTTTCCACGCCACTGAGCATGTTGGGCATAGAGTGCTAGACTTATATTTTGTAAATCAGTCAACACTCAGTAGGTGATGCGGTCAACTTACATAGACCACCTTAACTTCCCAAGACTTTGCCTGGTACACATTTTAGGGTGGGTCACCCTGAGAGCTAAGGTCATAAAAAAAAAAATGGTCGATGCAGATTAAAGTCTACAACCTTCGGACCCGAGGCCTAAGCTTCTAACCGCCGTACCACAGCAGCTGTCTGTAAATCATACAGTTACACTAAAAAAATTACATCACAGATATCCATTATATGCAAAAGAAATTTGGGCCAAATCAAATATGCATAATTCTTGAGTACACCAGTTATGGGAGATTTGTTACTTTTAAGTTACATCAGGCTGTGACTCAGTTCCCTCATTTTATATTCAACACATGCTGAAAACCTCAAACATAAGGACACTGAATTCTTTCTGACTTGGAAGTAGTTTAGATATATCACTTGGAGCAGTGCAACATGAAATCCATGCAGAGCTCACAGTCACTACATCAGCTAGTATAGTCCAGGAGTCCTTAGTGTAAACATTCTAAGAAACATGTGTAGGAGAAGATTGGAGCACTTATGAGGATACCCATTGTGCAGTGAAGATGGTCCTCAAGTTAAAAGTTAATGTTATAGTGAAGAGGATCGACTTCATTGCACTGAGTTTAGCCTCATATGGCTTGGTCTCTCACACAAAGCACGAGCTGAATAACTCAGGTGATGATCCTCAGTGATCTTCCTTAAAAAAAAACTGCACTTATGTACCAGTGGCGCAGCCACGAAACAAACCCATGACCTTTAGAACTCAAGTCAAGGGGTCAGACCTCTTCGCCATGAAGACCCTCCCAAAAAGTTGATCCTGAGATAAACAATAGACAACAATGTCATGTTGTAGTTAAAAATTACATTGTTTTGAAACTCAGAGCACTACCATTGTGTACTTCATCAGGACCAAGCAAAACCTGAATAGAAGAGTTGTGCACAGATGCATCAGTACAGACAGCTATGGAATCAAATGGATGTGGTCCAAGGGAGACAGTTATAGAATGGAATTATAAGAAAACTTTAAGCTGAGACTAAGGGTTAAATTACTTGGTAATGACTGAAGCTGCAATTTAATTTGATTAACCCTTTCGCTGCTGCGCCCACCGCCAGCCCACGTAACCACTGTGCTAAGCCAGGCGAGAGCTAATCTTTCCCCCTGTGCTGAATACCGTTTTTTCCTTCAAATGCAGAAGATGCGTTTGCGGCACGGGGTAAAAATTGTACAACTAAAATAAAAAATCGTTGAAGGTGTGTGGTTGAACTTTGTGCTGACAAGTCAGACGCGCTATTACTACGCCATGAAAACTCATTAACAAAAAGAAAACACTACAAGCTTACAAAGCAAACACAAAGCACTTTAGTAAGCAAATACATGGTATTTATTATTATTAATAATATCTTTTTGTGTGAAATATTTCAAAACAAGGTGCGACACACAATGCCAAATCACATTCCTTGCACATGTCTCTGGTTTCCGGTCGTTTTTTGCTTTTTGCGCATACCACACACTTTCTTGTTGGGAATTTTTTATGCGATGTTACGGACTCTGTTATTGAAGGGAAATGCCTTTGTACTAAACGAAGTGGCAGATCTTCACTTTTTTGTCCTCCTACACTTTTTCTCTTTGCCTTGCAATATTTCTGTAGAATTGCTCTTACTAACATTAAGTGAAATTCGGCAACAGGTGTGTTTTTCCCCCACAACAACTTTATATAAAGAATGTGCACAGTACACCAACCACGCTGCACAAAGGACAGGCTAACGTGTAAAGCATCTAAATCCACCTGAACGCAAGTGACAGGATGTTTAATTAATTATTACTTCGGTGATCTGTTGCCGAAAATGCTTAGAGCTTAAATTTAAAATTTGCATTTAAAATAATTAATTTAAAAAAAAAAAACGGCACGTAGGGGTTGAACGCTGGACCTTTCGATTGTAAGGCAGACGTGATACCAACTACACTAGAAATTCACATGTAACTATGAACTGAAAAAAAGACACTTTAATAGACAAACACATTTATGTCAGTTGTATAGTATATTATTAACATTAATATTATTCATCATGTCAGTACGTGACCATATCTTTATTTTGATTATTTTGGATCCGTTTCAAATCCAGTCGATGTAGATAGCTAGGTCATATGGTCACTGGTCAGTCTTGCTCACAGCCAGAAGTACACATGTCCGCCGGCGTGCCGCAAAGATAACCCAGCTCATATAACTCACACGTTTCAAAGTGATCCTTACTACTACTCCTTGAAAGAAACTCCATTAATTCTTCTTTATTTAAACAAATGTTCTTGTTATTTTGTATTTAAAAAAAAATTAGACTAACGCAAAACCAGAAATATATTTCAGGGCAAAAAAATTACCGTTCACCAACAATGCTTCTATGGTAATAAAGCAACAGGATGACGTGAAATGCATCTAAATACGCCTAAACTCACGTGATAAGGGTTTTAATTGTATGTAAATGGGTCAGTTTGATCAGATTAAGGTAATGTGTATTGCTATTTCACCCCTAAGAATTACTGTTCTTAGCAATCTGTAAAAAAATGTCGAGGACGAGTTATCTCATCCTTAGCAGTGAGGGCACAGAAAATGGCAGCCGAGTTATCTCATCTTTAGCAGCGAAAGGGTTAAGGAAAGCTTGGCAGTCATGGGATGTCACTCTTAGAGATCATGCTTAATTGGACCATTTATGTTGAAAACATTTAATTGTAATTACTGTTTAATAATTGCAGGTCATCCACCATTTCTTGCTGAAAAAGAAGAACACATCAAGGAAAGAATACTCTCAACAGATTTCCCTATACCAAAGGTCAAAGGTTAGTCAGTGTCTAAAATAATCTATACGAATGTGACATTTAAACAAAAAACATAATAAAATATGTCTATTTTCGTTATTTACTGGAAGAACAAATTATAGACCGCTACCTCCCTAACAAGCAAGGCGATTGATTAGGCAAGTTTCCTTCGAAGTCAAAGTGCATCTGCCTCAGAAACGAAGAACAACTAGTTTGCACACAGAAAGCCAGATCTGAAAAATGTACATGCACGCAAAACTCCACTCCTGGAACAAGACCACAGTCCAGAAATGGATGAACAACCAGAACATTTCACTGGAGTTTTCAGATGGTGAACACAAAGAAGGAGAAAATTTGCTGTGGGAAAAATATATAAGGTAAAATTGCAAATTATGTTTTAATGATTACTTATTAGACTGAAATTGTCTATTTCTATTTCATAACTATTCTCAGGGTTAAGACTGTCAGCAAAACCATCAGCAGAGTTTTTGAGTTTGCTGGAAGGACTGTTAAACAAAGATCCATCCAAGAGGTAATGTACAGTATTTTACCTGAAATTATTTCTTGATCCTTGTTTCAGAGGGATATAAGATAGCTTAGTTATCTGTGTATCCTTTACAGGATGTCGCAAAATAAATAACTCTGCCATTTGTTGGTTATTTTGGGTTTTACTAGGTAATTTTATGTTCAGTATTCTGTCATTGCTTTCTAAATAGTTTGCTCTCAATGCCCTGTCACAGTCAACACAAGGCAGTCTGCTGCCAAATCAATTGCGCCTGGAATCAGCATTATAAAGCGCATTTACAATGCATTAGTCACATATATATTCACAGAAAGCTTACATAGAACTATTTCAACTTAATCTGTAACCAAATGCTAGTGATGTTGTTTTCATACCCTATTTGCTATTTATTTCAAAACAGTCCTTGAACTTATCAGAATGTTTTTCTTCTTCTCCTTCTCCTCCCCTCCCTCCTCCTCCTCCTTCTTCTTTTTGTTCTTCTTCACCGTCGTCTTCTTTTAAGGCTTTAAGAAAGGCTGACTATCACTTTAATTTTTGATATTTTTTCCCCTCATAAACATTGAAGTCTTACATTGATGTTTTGATTATCATTTTTTCTTTTGTCCATATATTGCTGCTTTCTGCCAGCAGGCATCACAGGTGTCTGAGCTAGAGCGTGCTCGGTTTCCCAGTATGCTGTGATATTGTGGAGTTTCAGAGTATCAGTGAATCTTTTAGTCTATCTCCTTCTTGGTCATTCACTACCTCTTGATGTTTCTATTTTCATGCTGTTTGCTGTCATCACTGGCATCTTTGGATTCATTCTTGTTTAATGGCCAAATCACGGTGCAGGTCAGTCTTCTCATCTGGCCCCATCAAGGCATTTCTCTCTTTGCCTTCCCCTTGCTCTCTACCCATCAATCTTGCCAGTTGCTACCCAAAATGCTCGAGTCCATTGCTTCTCATAACATGTTAAAAACAAACAACAACACTGTCTTCATCTATCACTCTATGATATTCTTTGCATTCATCTCAAAGAAGAAAATCTCTGTTTGCTGTATAGTATGTGACATTTCATTTTATGTTTGTATAGAATGACCTGGTCTGAGCTTGTCAACCACCCGTTCTGGCAAGGAGAGCTGTCCAAGTTGGCCAAAGATCTATCACCTTTTTCTGTTGTTCGGGCTAGTCAGGTGTCTGTAGTTGGGTCATCCTCAGTGTATGAGCAGGGTGATGGGTCTTTGCTTGGGCAGGTTAAAGCAGTGGATGCAAGACGAAGTATGGAGCCGCCTATGATTAATCTGGACATCGCTGATGGCAGTAGACCGGGTATTGACTGTTGTTCAGCTTTTATTATTATTTACCTTTCTATTTTCTATATGTTTGTTTTGTTTATTTAATAAATTTATGTTTAAAAATAAAATTCAATGAAGATGTCTTGAAAGAAATTAACTTAAAAAGAAAATTTATTAGCCGAAACAATCTATACTATTGAAGAAAGAAAACTCAGTTGCCCGCTGGTGCTTTCCTGTTCAGAAATTAAAAAAAAAAAAAAAAAAACAGAAATGCAGTTGTCTAATGGCATTCTCCTATTTCCTGTTAGCTGACTGGAAAGCCTGAATGCCAAAAATCTTTAGATGGACAAACCAAATGTAAAAGAACTGTCAATTGATTGGTTGAATCTTAAAGTAATCTTAGGTGCAATCTGAACAGCTTCACTCATTAAATTACGATTTTATGCTAAAATAACCGGGAAGGGTAACCTAGTCAATATATGCCTGCAGAAGTGGGATGTGTCGACCAAAAGGTGCAAATATTGCAGCTATGCTGTAAACAGGCGCCACACAATTACATCTTCAAATGAAAGCAGAAGAAGAAAAAGAATGTCAAAATCCTGTTCATTTCAGTAGCTATGTGAGTATATATTCTTTGGGCATACAATGAGAAGGGGAAATTCACCTAGATTGTGACAGAAGGAAAGTTGGAGGGGAAGAGTGTCAGAGGGAGACCAAGATAAACAATGGATAATTTGGCATTATGGCTTAGAAAAAACATCTGAATCACAAATTATTAACAGTACAAAAGACAGAAAGTTATTGACAGGCATGATTAATGATGCCACACAGAATGAACGATAAGAAGAATGCGAAAATTAGTTGTGCATAAAGAATGAATGAACACAAAAGGTAACTAGGAAACTTTGGTGCAAGGAAATACACACA
The DNA here is from genome assembly GCA_905116865.2 of Candidula unifasciata. NCBI lineage: Eukaryota > Metazoa > Mollusca > Gastropoda > Stylommatophora > Geomitridae > Candidula > Candidula unifasciata. Next base: position 34,058 of record CAJHNH020001727.1, read on the forward strand.
GAGAGAAACAAGTGAACATTTCCAGTGTGAACAGTGTGCTGTGAGCAGAAATCCTTCACAAAGAAAACAAGGGGAGAGGATGTTAGAACTAACACATTAAAGACAGGCTGTGAACTGCCTCTGCAAGGAGAGTTGGCTGTAGTGTACCCACTGTTTTCTTTAAAAATATCATATTGTGAGACCCTTATCTCTTCCACAGGTATGACTCTCATACAGCTGTGTGACTTTATTTTTGTAATATATGTTGCTCATATAGCTTTTTTTTTTCTTTTGCATCTCCACTTCCTCTTCTATACTTTTTAAAAAAAATCTTACAATTGATCACTCTACGAACTGAAGGTGAGCCCTCTGTTGACTTGTTCATGATTATTTTGGTTTCATAACAAATATGTTTTAGAGAATGAGGCAGTTAGACTCTTAATAACCCTCCTTGATCATCTCTCTTTTTCTTCTTCTCCTCCTCCTTCTTCTACTTTCTCCTATAATAGGGTGGTTTGCATGTTGTATGGTGGTTTGCATGTTGTATGGTGGTTTGCATGTTGTATGGTGGTTTGTATGTTGTATGGTGGTTTGCATGTTGTATGGTGGTTTGCATGTTGTATGGTGGTTTGCATGTTGTATGGTGGTTTGCATGTTGTATGGTGGTTTGCATGTTGTATGGTGGTTTGCATGTTGTATGGTGGTTTGCATGTTGTATGGTGGTTTGCATGTTGTATGGTGGTTTGCAGCTTAGCTGCGATATCTGTGTCTTTAGGTCCAACATAACTAATTTCAGTCAATCAGCCAGGTGCCATCTCTACAGTCAAGTTTGGCTGCAATGAATCCCCAACAAACTCTTGGTTTTACACTTTCTGACTGCTGTTTATCTCTCAGTATTGTCTTCCCACTTTTAACGTTGTCTGCCTCTTGGACTCTTGCCATTGACCTTTCCCTCCAGTATGGTTTTTGAAAGCATATTATGTCTTTTAATATAGCCAGAGTATTTCAGTTGTCTCTTTTTTTATTTCTTTCAATAATTCTCATTTCATTCACAATCTTTTCAAATTATTTGATTACTTTTGTTTCCATGAACTATGACCTATTCTTCTGTGTATCCATATTTCCAGAGATTTACGTATATTTTCTAGTTGCCTAGTCATTGTCCAAGTTTCTGCACCTTACAGCAGGGTTGAATATACATACCATTGGATGATTCTCATTTTTAATGTGTTGTTTTTCTCTCTATTTGTCAATAATTGTTGCATCTTATTGTGGATAGTTTTAGCTATTTCTGTTCTCTTTTTGATTTCTGTTTCGCTTCTTCCATTATCTGTTACTACGTGTCCTAGATATGAGAAACTTGTTACATGTTCTAATAGTTCATTTACTGTAATGTTCACTGTTGGCCGCTCTTTTCCATTGTTAATTATCAGAATTTTTGTTTTTCAAATGTTAATGTCTAAACCATTCTCTGCACTCCACCTGTTGAATCTAATATCAGCAAGTCCTAACTAGTCACTGTTTACAACATACACATCAGAAGATATCTGTTGTATTTTTCTTTCCCCAGAATAGGGTCCCACAGGGATGTCATCATCATCACTTTTAACATACATGGCATGAGTTACCATTCTTTGATGCCCTAATAAAACATATTTAGTTTTTGCAGTACATTTACTCCATCAGACACAAGCAATGCTGTTAACAAAAATATCTCCTGATGATTTAAAGGTACTGTTGTAGGGATGGGGGATTATCTGCGACCTAAAACAGCCCCAGGACTAGAAAGTGGTGGCAGTCTGTTTACACTGAGGTAAAACACAAGTAGAAGTTAACTTGTAATGTTTTATGGTAAAAAATATGAAGTTAAAGGTTAGAGTTGAGAGGATCGACTGCATGGAACCAGTTTTAAACCCAAAATGGCTGTCTCACCTCCGCAGAATGGCTAGCCACCTGTTAAGAGCTTAGCACACAGAGTTAGGCATATCTGTTTGTGTGTACATTGTTCATGTGTACATATTTAATTTAAACTCAAGTTTTATGTACATATGTGTCAGTATACATTGTTCATGTCTGCAACTGTGTCTGTACGTCATGTTTATGCATTCATTTGGTCTATGCTCGCACACTATGTGTTTGCATCTCTACTGGATAAACTTATTTAGCGGGTAGTGAGCAGAAGGTCTAACTTTCAGTCAGGTTGCCACACGCACCAAAACCATGGGACGTCTTTGTTGGGCCACTGAAAAAGGAGACTTGTAACGCTACTTTCTCCTGCCCCTTGGATTATTTCTCTTGGTTATCTTTCAAATCCTGGTGCTTTATGTTTTGGTGACTGTTTAGTGACTTGTTCTACTTAAGTTAGCACATCAGGTTCTAGCAGTGTGGTTTTATGAGTATAGTCTTGAGTTGTTCTCTCTTAGGAGTTTAACTCTTTCGGTTCACACAACTGCCCGTGTTGGTTTCGGGCCCCATTGTGGGGAAAACAAGAAAGACCCACTGCCTCCCCAACAAGCATGTCGTAGGACTCGATTAATTGAGGACTTCCTTTAGAGTCAGGGTGCCTCTGCCCGAGTGGCAAGGAACAACCAGTTGTACATTAAAAAACCCAGTAAAATGGATGAACACTCAAAACTCAGTCCCTGGCACAAAGTCCAAGTCCAAGTGGACAAACAACCAGGACTTTCCACTGGAGCTTACAGTTGGTGAACAAAGAAGAAGAAGAAGAAGGTTCACCCAATGCACTGTGTGTACTGGAATATTACTTTGTATGCACCAGTCAACACTGTATATTTTGCACCTCTTTAAGTTTAGTCAAGCAGACTAAATCAACCCAGCAGCACTAGTCACCTGCAGTGTGCTGTGTATTTGGACCCCCATGGATGCAGGATACCAATGTTTTTTGTTGTCATCATTATTGCTTCAATCTTTTTCTGGAAGGCGCACATCTCTTAGGCATGGTGCATCAGCTTGCTAGGCAGCAGAGGTTGCACAACTACATCGCTAATTCCACACTTACTGCGGCTTCCACCTGTTGTCCGAACTGCTCATATTGGACTAATCAGCTACCTTCGTACTCATAATCATTGATTACTACTAATTTGGATGAAAAGTGGTCTTCATTGCTCATGATGAGCGAACAATATTGCTTCAGTCAGGCATCAACTATGATCAGGATTGAAAGAGTCACCGCTTATTGAAGTATTACCTCCTGTCTGGCTGATTTATTAGTGGCATTCCAATCTTCTTATCATTAATTATTTCTGTGGTGTTATAGCTCTCATAACTTTTTTTTTCACTTTTGACTACTTTGAAAGATGTTTTGCTGAAACAGGACTGATTTAGAGCAGTGTGGCTTTACTAATAAATTAGTAAACTCTTCCTGGGGAATTAATTTTAATAGTTTTGATTTTGATTTTCCTTTTTAAAATGTCTAGTGCACGTCCACATACTGCGGTACCACCAGATGAAATAGGTGCCTCTCCACTTCGACCGACACAAGCTCCGCTGACGACTCGTGAGACTGTTGGCAAAACTACAGATGATGAAACCAGTAGTCATGACAACATGAGTGGTACAAAAAGGCTGATCTTTCATGATAGTGACTTTACTACAGCTCAGATTGTGGATAATCCAAAAGTAAGCAGCTTGTCTTCTCACATCTCCCTGTGTGGGTTCCAGGGCCCCATTGTGAGGGGGAAAAAAAGAGACAAACATGTCATAAAAGGCGACTTATTAGTGAATGATGTTGTCGGTATCACTCCGGCCCACTTCCACTTTAGCCAGGTTGAGCATAGAGAGATGCTGGAACCTGGGGCTCAGGCAGCTTGAGCTCAAGAGCACACCCCCCCCCCCCCCCCCATTTTGTGTGTGGTGGGTGGGCGGGGGAAGCAGCTTAGTCCTCCAATAATTCTTAGCATGGGGGCCCCCCAACCCCACCCTCCTTCCATCCCCTCCCTTTTCTAGAAAATGTGCAAGTGATTCCCCCTAAGCTCATATAGACATTCTCTCAAAAAGATTGGTAAAGATATAATTATATAATGCACTGTGCATTTCTGAAAAAGTACATCCGTACAGAGTGAGGTCAAATAAGTCATTAGTTGGCGCCTTTCTGTTTTTCCAAACAGTAGTGTTATGTTGGGTTCTAGAGAAGCATAGGATCACAGCCCATGAGTGGAACAACCATCAAGACCCTCCAGTTCTCCATAGCACAAAACCTGGACAGTATTGTAGAGACTGTGTTGCTTAGGCAGCGTGATCACTCTGTAGGCCTATCTTGCTTACCTCAAAGAAAAGATAACACCAGTACATTAGGGACGAAGAGTGATGCAGAAACTGCTGGATCAGGAGAACAAGTGCTGTGTCTGTTCACCTATTGAACTTCCCTTCTAGACTAGCTGCCAGCCAAGGATAAAAGCCTATAATAAGTTAGATGAGTCAAGAACAGACATTTTAGCATGATGGTCTTTGTTCTTCTGCCTTTCATGTGCCAGTATAGCACAGACTTTCAACCAACTCATGTTCACGCTCTCAGTCAAGTTTTTTTAATGAACTGACCCTGTGGCTTAGTTGTTAGTAAATGCATTTAACAATGTTATGAATAATAAAGATAAAGATAAGTAAAGATCCCTTTTCATGCTTTTAGGCGCATTTGGTATATGGGAAGAGCGCCAATTTGTTTCAGACCATCGGCACTAGGTGGGTAATGTGGTCAGTATTACCCCGGCTGTCTCTACTTTCCCAGGAGAGCCATCCTGGTACCAATTTTAGGTTGGGTCGACCTGTGATGCCTTATACCACGATAAAAATCCACGCAGCCAGCAATGGGTTAATGGGTTTCGATCGCGGTATGTTGTAATTACGAGTCAGACTCGCAATCCTCAGCCACGGACGCTGCTGTGATCTTCAAGTACTGAGGTTCAATTTCTGTGGTCACAGGTTCTTAAAAAACAGCTCTCCTATTTCCAGACAGGGTATGAGAGTCGCACTGTGAAAGAGATTGGGGCTTCACAGCATAATATTCCCAAAGCAGCTGTGGGTACACTGCAGCCAGTTGTCATTGTGGAGACGGTGCTTTACTTTTTGTTGTTGAAAGAAAGGCATAGTGCTCATCAGTGGTGGGCAGGGGCTGACCAGCATGAAGTTAGGCACAGGTTATACGTGATCCTTGGGTAGGAAATAGCATGAGGTGAGAGATCTGGTGAGTAGAGTCCAAGTGTCTTTCAGGTAGGCTGTGACGAGAGCAATGTTCTACAGAGGGCCTGCTACGTGATGATGAGGATATAGCGTCATGTCGACCCTCCTTTGTCGTCTCTTACAATAAGCGTTGTAATGTTACTAATTTTTCTCTGGTTCTGAAAGTGTTAATAATTTCTTCATTATTAATTTCAGATACAGAAAGTACCTCCTTGTAAATTTGACCCCAAAATGTTACCTGTACCACCATTTACAGGTAAGTGAAACTAGCACTTTAGGGGGAAAACTTATTGATACTTTTAGTCAGTATTAGACTTTTTATCTTGTCTTGTCTTGTCTTGTCTTGTCCACAATTGCCTCACAGCGTAGTGGGGAGTCGCAGTTTTCTATCCTGGGCCAGGTGTGTTGCATGTGTTGTTGTTAGTCCGTGTTGCCTCAGGATCTCTGATATATTGTCTATCCATCGTACTCTCGGTCTGCCTCTTGCTCTAGGGCAGTAGTGTTGTTCGTTGTATGCTCGTAGAGGCAGTTGGTCGGTTTGCATTCGCATCAAGTGGCCAAACCACTCGATTTGTTGCTTCTTTATGTATTGCAGGCATGGTGTGGTTCCTACAATTGATCTAATGTTCTCGTTCCGAACTCTGTCTCTCCTTGTGACATTGGCAGCCTTACGTAATCATCTCATTTCGCACGTCGTGATCTTTTTCTCCTGTGCTCTTGTTAGGGACCAGGTTTGGCATTGGTAGCAGAGGGTTGGTATAAATATGCAATTTATCAGTTGTCGTTTTAGTGCCATAGTGATGCTTGGGTGTTTTAGCAGTGGGGAGAGTTGGTAAGTTAGACTTTTTATTGCCCTAGGAAATACACCATACTGCATACGTCCTAAAATTTTCAGGATTTTTCATCCTAGACAGTGGCCACTTTGGTGAAGTAAACATTTGGGGTTTACACTAACATTTTTTTTAGGACCAAAGGATGTTCAGGTTTTTCTATCCTGTGCGATCCATGACGTGTTGTAACAAGGTAATATTGTAAATAGATACATAGGTCTTTATGGCAAAGTGGTCAAGCCACCTGCCTTGAGCTCTGCAGGTCATGTTTTCATTTCACAGACATATGCATTTTTTCTGAGATCTCCAGAGCTACAATGTTTATGCTTGGTGTTCGTGCTGCTCTTAGCAGGTGGCTCGCTGTTCTGCCAAGAGAAACCAGGCCATGTGGGATAACTCCCAGGAAATGACTGAAGAGTTAGTCTTCTTGTTTGTTAATTGAATTACCTGGATTTGAATCCGTAGTAAAACAAAGATTTTTATCCATTGATGATAAAATAAAATTCCCAAGTCTGTTGAGCAAACAATTGGGTTTTTTCCTTCCCTTAATAAAACCGTTCCAGAATGCACCAGCAATTGTACTGTCTGTTGCAGCACCAGCTTTATTTTGTAAACAAAACTAATAATGTATATTTGTTTTCTCTTGTTTTGACTCATTTGCTCCTGTTTTATCTTTGTCCACCTTCCCACAGTGGGGAAGCTTGTGTTTCTTAGTGACCTGGTGGTAACAAGCTACCACAAGGATCTCCCAAGTTATATAGGTTAAAGAGTAGAGAACAGACAAAGAGAGAAACAATGCTCCTCCAGGTTGGTTGTTGAAGCATAAAGCCAACACCCCCACTTATATAAAATCTTATTTCATCATGAAACAGATATATAAGATAAAAGGAGGTGGGTATTATCTGCAGCAGTTTAACTAAAGGGCTCGGAATGCTGAAAATAGAAGTTTTCTTTGTAACTTTATTTTTCGACTCATTATCGCTTTGTTTCCGAAGTTGACTGGTCCAGTAATACACAAGGCAAAATAAACATAAAGATCTCTTTTTTCAGGCATTGAATCACACTTTTATGGGTTGGGATATCTTCACGGCACTCTGGACATGTCTATTGGTGCTCAGATTCTGCTTCACCATATACATCGACATCCCGTCGTTGATCGTGCCAGTCCTGGTTAACGAGACTTCCTGTACGACCAGAGTGCCTCTCATGCCTGGCTTTACTGATCTTTACTCCTTATCCTTGCATTCTCAGCAGTAATGTGGACACACTGCTTCCAGAATCCTTCAATCGTCCTATCTCTGTAAGGACATCAACAATTTAGGCACAATCCATAGGCTGCCCATCTGCAGCTATGGCAGAACCAGCCAGTCTATCATTTCTTTTATTACCAACAATATCCACATGCCCTGGAACAAAGATGAAAGTAACTCCATGCACAGTGGAGTTCGCAATGACTCATTCTACTGTCTACATCCAGAGCCTGCCTCTTCCTGCCAGATCATGCTCCTAGAATCAGTCAGCACACACACGTAGCTCATCTGTGTTCCTGACGTGTGATGCTTGTTGATTCCTGGCCACACTATGCTAACTCTGTCAGTCCCAGATAGTTATTTTACACTTTCTGTCCATTTTAAAAAAAAATATAAGAGTTACAATCTTTGAGTCTTATGGAGTTAAAGTAATACATAGATGATGTGGAATGAGTTAATAAATAACTATGCTAGAATGAATTAAAACAACTATGCTAGAATGAATTAACATATCGGAACAAAGGAGTATTTGAAGGTAAGAAGACTATTCATTTTAATCATTTATAAATGTGGGGTGAATTGCCTGGTAAGAAATACATTATTTAAAAATCCTGTCATTTTCTTAAATTATAAGCTAAAATGATCTAACTTCTTGTTAAACTGTTTTCTTTCCTTTGCCAACATCTTCCTTGTCCTGCTAGTCATCACAGTTTAACAGATGATAGCTAGCCGAGCCAGGGCATGCATAGTTGACTGGTATACTGTCATGTTAGGAAGTCTTAGGTTGTCAGTGACTCCTGTATTCCATATTCTTCTCAGTCTCCTTTGCTTCTTTGTGTTTCTGTTTTCATGTTGAACACTTGTTGGATTCATTCTTACTAGGTGGCCCCATAACATTTTTTTTTCTCAATGGATCTTCTTCTTCTTCTTCTTTCGTTCGCTTGAAATAGATTATCTATATCTGCAATGTTGTCTCTAGTATGAACTTCACTGTCTTTTGTAATTCACTCAGCGACCCGTAAAGTTTGACTTACACCAATGTTTCTCTTGGCCAAAAGTTTTGCCTTGTTATGTTGTATTTGAGACAGTTTTGGAGGCCATGATCTGTTGTCTCAGGTGCTCAATGGATTTAATTATGGGTTTTGTTACAATTGTTCTTCTCATCTGTTCGTTTCTCCAATCGCTTCTGGTCTTGCTCAAAACATTTTTCAAACATCTGATTTTACAGTTGATTAGTTTTCTCTCACATTCTTTGGCTAATGTCCATTTTGTCTTTTATAAAAGTTTGGCATCTGTTCTTTTGATCACAGCTGGATCTTAATGTTAATTTTGTTACTTGTCATTTCTTATCAAAACAGTGGAGAAGTTAACAGGTCTATCAGTAAAAGAGATACAAAAACAGGCTAAGGCAATAACTGACAGCATTGCTCAGATAGAGAAGGGACCACCTTCACAGAAACGTCTCCAGTTGTTGAATTACCTAGTTTGTGTAGCCTCTTGCAAGCAGCTTTCTACTGCTTTGGTGAGTACAAGAAAACATTTATGTAAATTGAAGGTAATTAATTAATGATAGCATTCTCCCATGTTGGTTCAGAAGCCTATTTTTTTGAGGAAAAAAGAATAGGCTTTAGGGCAACCTGAATGCTATCCTTGGATGTCTCCACTGTGATTCTTAGAGCTTTTGCAGGTAATCACTTTTGTCCATATATTCCATATATGGGTTCCTGGGCTCTATTTGTCCTAACAAGCATGTTGAAAAAAGTGACCAATTATGAACTAACAGAAATTGGATATGTTGAGGTGAGAGGGTAACATATAGCAGCCTAGCTGTAAACCGCGTCACAATATGCCAACCACCATTTTGTTTATGAAAACAGAAGAAGGAGCTAATGGCAATCCTACTCTTTTGGTCTCAGTTGATTAGTTATTTTAAGTGTCCTAGTGGCTATGATTCAGCACTTTCACTGATATCATTATATGTACACACTGGTCTGTAGTGAGAGATGAGAAGTGTGGGTGGGGTTTTATTGCAAAGGTGAATGGACACTGTCTGAAAACAGACAGCCCCACCTACAGTATCACTCCATCCAGTATGAGAATGGAGGTGTAGGCGGTAATGGCAACTTTCCGATAGCAATACACCCAGACATGTTGTAAATGTAACCGGGGCACAGAGCTTGCTTCAGAAGAATAAACTGGCTTGCAGAGTGGCTTGTATCACTTGATAAGACTCAGATCAGGAGCATTATTATGTATTTTTCTGTCCTCAATATTCAGGTGTGCGAGGTAACGAGCAGGTTCATAGATTAGCTGCTGCAGCTCCTCTGGGATGTGAGCTACTTTCTGATAAAGTGGACGAGGTAAAGGCCCTCTGGAATCAAAGGGACAGGGCAATAGAACAGACAGAGAATCCATACATTGAAAGACTAATTCAGAAGGGGAAAAGGGGAAGTAGGAATAAGTAGAGGTTTTGGAAGATTTTCAACATTGAAGGAAAAACCTAGGCAGTTAATCAGGATGCAACTGGTACTACTGTTAGCATGTTGACTCTTTGTTGGCTACTGAAGAAGGTGACGGAGCGGATGTGGGAATGTCCAGAGTGCTGTGATGTCAGTTCTTGATTCATTCATTCTCTGTGGTGGCCGAGTTAGATAATCTGCTTCCAAATCAATAACCCTACCATCATCATCAACATCCTGTCTTGCCGTTATATGCCACATATGGCTTGTAGCCTTTTCTTCCATTCCATCCTATCCTCTGCAGTTCTGTCAATATAAGTGAAATCCAGTCCAGTAGCTTTAGCCTTACTCATCAACATTCATTTTAGGGTTTCTCTTGGATATCCTTATTGTTTCCCATTTCAGTGTCTTTTGTGGTGCTGGTGTGTTGTTGTGTAGAAAACCTTTTTGTTCTGTGATAATGCTTATTACCTACTCAGTCTCATGGTATGAGGTGTGGTGACTACATCCGTTCTTGAGGCCTGTTAAATATTTTTAATCCTTGTATTTAGACGCAGTTTGGTCTCATTGGAACTATAACCAAGCAGATCAAAGACTCTACTCACTTAGACATGTAAGTAAACTCTTGATTTTCCATCTGATTACAAGCACTGCAGCTTGTGTTAATGAAAGTCCCATAGCAATCTGTGAGATTTCTAGGAATCCTAGAAAAATTTGATTTATTGGCTGTTGTACATAAATACCAGAAGAGATTAAATCAGAAATTAGGTCATAAGATAAAGAGTTGGCACAGAACCAGTTCTAAATTACACACAGTCAGCAGAGAGAATATCTTGCGACGCCATACCATGCAAGGCATACACCGAAAGAGAAAGTTGTAGAGCACAAGGTAGACCAAGAATAATATGGAACGATAACATCAGAGAAACTGTACAAATTGTGATGTGTCTATGGTTGAGGTGGCCAAAAGAGAAAGAAGCAGAACCCTGTCTCCCTCAACACTCAAAGCGATGAAAAAGTTAAGTGAAGAGGAGGAGGAAGAAGAAGAAGAAGTACGTAAATGCACTGCAAAAATATTTGCTCACAGTGTGTTGTTGGGGAAACTGTTACAGGTCTTGAATGTACTGTTAATAGCTACAAAATATATTGTGGAAGAAAGACATAATTTTACAAATGCGATCTTTCAATAGGGTTCAAGTTGTAACATATTATTGGTACTGTGTCAAAGTCATCTAATTACTGTATCATCTATATACTGTCTCATTTAAATACTGTATCATCTTAATACTGTATCCATATTTTGAGAAAATCGTGCTTGAACACCGAGATTTCTAAAACAAAAAAACAAAAAAACAAAAAAAAAACATTGTGTAATTGTCTGAACAAAATTACTTCGTTTCACCTCATTGGAATTGGAATTTACCTGAAAATGATCTTTGGTAAAAATCACTTAAACTGCACTTGTGTGACTTTGGCATAGTGCCAAATGTATATTCTGGGTAAATTAGCTTTATTTTATACAACACCATGTTGAAGAAATGGTTACAGGTTATAAAGTATATTGCTGAAGAAAGTATTGTAGACTTTATAGTGCATTGTTGAAGAAATTGGGGGTTTTTCAAAAGATATTGTTAAGAAAGCTGTGTTACCAAATAAAAAAAAATAATAGATTAAAAACTGAATTTTTGGAGAGTATCTTTCAGTATGTAGAAATGTTATAAAACATGCCATGATATTTAACCTGTATGCTTTTACCCATTCTTCAGGCTAATATGTTAAGTAATTCATTTTCATTTTTCTTGAATTTCACATCTTTGACATAGACGACTCAAGTTTTCAAGAGCTCTGGCTTTGATTGCTCATTTTACAGAATCTGTTGACGTATCTGTAAACTTAGCAGAAGTAGGTGTCAATTTCGTTTTCTAAAAAATAAATAAATAAAAATTTTAATGTTTCTCTGTTTTACGGTTGTTTTAAAAAACCAATGTCACAAGTTCTCTTCACTTCTATCTCCAGGCATGCCCGGCTCTCTATCGTAGTTGGTCAAACCCTACTTTCGCGGTGGCCGGGTGACGAACTCCTTGTGGTCCGTGTTCATTTCCGAGGGTAGGCAGAAAAGCCACATTTCTCCCAGATTAATGGTACCTATAATGGAATCAAGGCAGAAGAGTTGCGATATCCATAGTACCGTGCCAAAGGGTTTACAACTCATGGTTTCTGGATCCTTAAAAAAAAAAAAAATATCTCCTTGCATATTTTAAATATGATAATAAAATCTCAGCATTAAATGTTATCATTGATCATTCTAAATTTGCTGCTGGAATAATTGTTTCATTATTCGTCAGTTATTTATATTTCAGAATGGCTGCAGTGAACTCTTGGGTTACTACTCAGTGTGCCTGACCTGGTAACGAACAGTTTATCACAAAAGTCATGCCATTTGCAAACTTCCCACTCCACTCATACACTTGCTGGACTGACAGGCATGCGTTACCCACCGGACCTTTATTCACCATTGAATTTTTATAGGTTTCACCCCTTCACTAATAAAAAAAAAAAAAAAAAAGCAGAATGCAGCTCTTCTTTGGTGCATGTCAAAAGTGAGGTGGCCGTCTTTAAACTGTTATTATGACGTCACCATGTTTATATGCATTATGCTGTCACAGGTTTAATACTCTTGACATCATTAACAACAATATCAACAGGTTACAAGACTAATGGCATGGCTATTGTAATTTCTTTAACACTTTTTAGATTTCTATTTGAAGTCCCCTCATAAATTCTTTCATCATGTCATGCTAGTGAAACACAGTGTCAGGTTGTGTGGTGCTTCACAGCAGTGAGCTAATCAGCAGCACCCATGTAAGCCAGTTATCTTCAAGGGCCAGGGTATTGGAAAGACAAAGAGTAAGAATCCATTAAAATGAACTGATTCTACAAATACACACAGATCTCTCCACCCTAGTAGCCTGCCCCTTGCTTCCTGACAATTATTGTAACTATTTATTCTTTGCTTCCCTGATGAGCCCCGGAAACACACAAGCTTATATTGAATCTTCTGCCTTACAATTCTAGTTCACTTATCTCCATTGACCACCTTATCTCATATAATTTTTGTCCTGTCTAATTTGAACCTCCCACCAAACAAATGCTCTCTCCCAGATGTCGAATCGCTAGCCCTGTGACTTTTCAGAATTGTGTCAAAGAGTCACTCCTGTGGACCAGATTTCTTCTCTCTGACTGTCAGCATGTAGGGGGTAACTTGAAACATGCTTTAAAGTTTTGCTTTGGTGCACCACAATAGCAAGTGGCAGAGTCAGCAAGACCCATATGGCCTGATAGTTCAGTGAAAAGATACCAACACTGCACATTTTGTAAAATCATCCAGCACAGTGTGTTTGTCATTGTCTCCAACTCTAAATCTCCCAACCCTTTAGCCACTGTCCATTCTGGTGGATGTGCTCAGAGAGAACATGAAGAACAACAGACTCAGACAGGCAGTATTGCCAGCTTTAGGGGAGCTAATCAACCTTGTGGCCACACAGGTATTACTATTGTTAGTATGTTTTGCCATGTTGAAACACTGTCAAGATACTTCTATTGCTGTCTTCCTCTATCTTTTATCTCACAAATTTTTGTTTTTTTATATTTGTTACAATATGTTAATTTTTATAAGCTTTTATTAAGTTCAGTTTTGTTTGTTTGTCAGTTTTTTGGTTTGTTTTTATGGTGAAATGTTTGTGTTCAGTTAAAACAGAATGATTTTATTGAGGCTAAAAATGCTGACTGTTTAAAAAAAGAATTTGTAAATGAGTGAATAAATGAATAAATTGAGAATTGACATCACTGCACTCTAGACATTCCCACAAATGCTCCATCCCCTTCTTCAGTAACCAACAAAGAGTTGAAATGCTTATAGTACTGGCTGGAACCTAATTAAAAGTCAGCCTGTTTCCCCTCCATTGTTGAATGAACATGTTCCCTACTCACTCCCTGTTGAATTAGTCTTTCAGTGTACGGACTCCTGTCGGTTCTTTTGTACTGTCACTTTAATGATGCTATTTAAATACTAACTAACTGGTAAATAACATGATAACTGTCAAAGCCTTCTGCTAACATCCTTTACCCACACAAGACTGCAAGTTACACTTAGTGTAGCTGTTGAACTTGTTGAACAAGTATATGGGGTTTTGACCTATTGATCTGCTGTCCAGAATGTAACCCTTGAAGTCACATGGATAGGCAGATCATTAGGTAGCCGTCTGCTAGGGGAAGACAGACAGAGAGATACTCACTTCTGTTGTTGTGGACACAGAATATGTTAGTACTTCAGAAGGTGCTCATTAACTTGTTTAGTTGCCACAACACTTGTAACAGCTGACCCGACAAGGCTTCTCAGAAAACAGTTTGTAACTCAGTCTGCATGTCGTAGGAGAACAAATTTTACAAAGAAGAAGAAGAGTAGGAAAAGGCAGCAGTGGTGATAGTGACAGCAGCAGCAGATAAAAAAAAAGAAGGTAAAGAAAGAGGAGGAAGAAAAAGAATGAGATGATGATGCAGAAGAAAAAGAAGAGATGGAAAATGAGAGAGAGGGAGAGATTAAATGTATAAATTTACAGTATATAGTGATGATCTATAAATATTGGCTTGACAGGAACAAAAGCTTCAAGATTCTGTGGAGATTTGGGCAGTTCCATCTGTAGCTTACACCACCATTATAAGAGGACTAAGAGAAGGGGTAGGTTATCTTTTCATGTAATGTAGCAGTTGCCAGTCCATGGTATTTTTATTAATATTCATGTGATAAGAGTTGTCCGTGGCAAAGTGATTAAGTTGGTTTGGGTTCAGACTCTAAGCCAGGTCGATGTCAGACTTTTCCATAAGACTAATTGATAAAGGTCACAGGGTCACAGCACAAGTCACCCATACATAAATTTTTTAAAGGCCCTGGGGAATATATTCCATTTAATACTTCACCCTGTTTGTTTTCATTGGTTCCTCCCTTCATATATTTTTATATATCCCCCCCAACAAGTATAATTTAGATACAGAAATTCAGAAAGAAGTATTTTATTTATTTTTTGTTAGAGCTGTATTTATTAGTGGTCTGTGATGTTGCCAATGTTGTTAAATATTTAATTGTATAGGGTACTTGACACTTTTTAGTTACTGGTGATTTGTTTTCTGACATTTTAGAGCCTCTTTTTATGGCATCTAGTCGTGTCTGCTGACAGTGCCTTTTCTTTGTGCGAAGTAACTTTCTATAGGCATCTTTCAGTGTTTATAAGTAAATATACAATAATTTTTTTTTGTCTGTCTTTCCTTCATATACACTTTTCTTTTTAAAGTTTGTTTTGAAATAACCATAATATACCCAACATGAATAGATGACTAATTGTTTTAGAGCTTTCTCATTGGCTGACAATGTCTGCATGGTAGTTTTCTCATTGGCTGACAAGTTCCTGTATGGGAGATTTTTATTACATTCTAGATTAAAGGAAACGGAGAGGATTTGAAATATATATACACATATAAGAGTAAGAAAAGAAGAAGAGGCTGGAAGAAAAAAGGAATAGAAAGAAGAGAATGAAAGAGAACAAGAAAGAAAATGTGAAAAGTACCCTTTACTATATTTTTAAATTACAGAATGTTCATCAAGAAGTAAGTTCAGCATGTACTTGTTCATCTTCTTTCTCTTTGTTTGATGTTTTTTTTTTTTTCATTATATGGTCTAATTGTTCAGTATTTGGGCTGCTCTGGAAACTTCCTTATCTTTCTAAACCAATTGTGTCTGCCTTCTGCTGCCTACTTTTGAGTTATCTGCCTTTGGTAACAGGTCTCTGCAACACTACAAATAACTGTTATGTTGGCTCTCATGGTTGCTCTTCATGAATATTGCTTTTCAGTTTTGTCTGCAGTGGGCCTTTATTTTGTATGGTTGGCTGAACCACATCTCCTTGAGCCATTTAATTGCTTTTGTGGATATTTTCTTTTTTTCATTCCTTATCCATTATATGTCACACAGGGCTTCATCATCATCATGTAGCAGGTCATTTGCAGAAAGTCACTAATATCACGGTCTGTCTGAAAGAAACTTGGTCTCTCGCCAGCTCTCCCGCCTCATGTACTTTCATACTCAAGAAGTCATTTATATCCTGTGCCTATCTTCATGTTGGTCAGCCCCTGCCCCTCCTTCCTGGTACTTTGTCTTCTGTTATTAAATTTTTTCCAATCCATTGTGGCGCTTGATATGACCAAAATATTTCAGCTTCCGAAACAGGATGCTGTTTATTAGACAAACTTCCTTGATGTTCAGATCTTTCAAGATGTCAGTATTTATCCTCTTCTTTGTCTCAGATATTCTGAGAATCTTTCTATAGCATTTCAGCTCAAAAGCCCCTATTCTCTTTCCTAAGGACTGAGAGATAGTCCACAGCTCATATCCGTATGTAGCCACAGGGAAGATGCATGCTCTCAAAATTCTAATTTTGATCTTCTTGCAGGTGCTTAACCAAAGACTTTTAAGGCTGTGTTATCTTTGCATTGCTATGGTCATCCTCCTTTTAATTTATGTCAAATAGTCTCTATTTATTATAGAGCCTAGATGTTCAAAGTTTGTGACATTTTCAATTTCAACACAGGGCTTACAGTCTGTCTGTTCTGTTCTACCCTGTGCGATCACTTCGGTATCAAATATGGAATCCAGTCCAGCCCCTTCAGCTTCTATAATCAACGTTTGCTTGAGGGTTTCTGTTGCACAACCTTATTTTCTCAGTCTCTGTATTTCCCCATTTCAGTGCCTATTTGTGATTCTCTGTTGGTATCCTCTCAGAATGTGTACACTATAGCTCCACCTTCTCTGTCTTAAAACTGCTAATACTAGATGGTTGCTCAGACATTTCTCTAATTGTTTTCCACCCCTCTTGAATTCATCCCATTTTATATCATAATTTTCCTCAGGTATTTAATTTTTTAATCCATTTTGCATTTAACTTTCATTCACCTGTAATTATCATGCATCCACTTTGTGCACCAAATACCACTTGACTCATTTGTTTTTTGGAATATCATATTTTCCTGCAAGTGTTTTTGTAGATACACACATATTTAATGTTTGATAATGTTTTTTTTTTTTTTTTTGGTTCTGTATTTGAGTTTGCCAAAATTCTTTTTTTTTAAATGAAACTGTCTTTATTGTTTCAGATAAAAATGGATTTGTGTTTTCTTTATTTCATTGAATTCCTCTCTGTAGAGATTTATTCTCAAACGGAGCACAAGCCCTCAACCAAATCACAGCAAGTCATCCTATCCTTTGCTTTCATTTGCAGCTCACCCCATGTCCTCCCCATCTTTTTAACTTTACTCTTTAGCTCCCTTCCATGTATTTTTTTTTCCAGGGGCTCTCTTAATTTCTATGCCCCTGTGTGTTCCACTGTAAAGCTCTTCTAGTTATATTGTTAAGTTTTGTCATAGTGTGCCCTGTCTAATGTCAGCCTTTTTTCTTCACCTCTTTATTTCACTGAAATTTGTATCTCTACCATTTCCCCCCCATATTTGTATACATTACTGCCCAAATAAATATATGACTCCACATCTTGGCATGAGATATAACCAAGAGAAATTAGATTATTGTTTGCCTGGTTTTTTCTCGTTATCTTTATCTTTCTGTTATGGATCTCTTGTCAAGTATGTTTATTTTACATCTGATTTGAAAGGTTTTTCTTGTAGTTAGATGGGCAGTGCAATAGGACAGACAGCGAATACATACAATGAAGCACTAATTAAGTGGGGGTGGGAGTGGGGGAGTGGTAGAGGTTTTTGAAGGTATTCAACACTGAGGGGGAACATCTGTGGACTTTTAATTAGATTGCAAGTGGTACTACTGGCATGTCCACTGTTCGTTGGCTTCTGAGGAAGGAGATGGAACACAAGTGGGAATGTCCTGAGTGCATGAAATACTATACTTTTTTAACATTAGTTTTTTTATATTCACTTTTGGTGACAAAGTTAAGTGATAGTAATGCTTTTTAAATAAGACTGAAGAACAACAAGAATGAGTAATGCCAGAGACCTCCCGGCCCAGTAGTCATTTGTGCGATATCTCTTCAAGGTGGTGATTTAAAATAGTTAATCTAGGCTGCAAGGTTGACCTAACACACAACAGGTATTAAGAAGTTCTCTGGATAGTGTACTAGCCCTTGGGCCTCTGATGGCAAACCCTC
The DNA here is from genome assembly GCA_905116865.2 of Candidula unifasciata. Lineage (NCBI taxonomy): Eukaryota > Metazoa > Mollusca > Gastropoda > Stylommatophora > Geomitridae > Candidula > Candidula unifasciata. The sequence goes on from CAJHNH020001727.1 coordinate 51,994, forward strand.
TGGGACTGAAAGAGTTAAGTTGTGAAAAAAAAATGTTCCTTTACTTTACTTACTACTGGGTGCCATCAGTATTTAGTACTTAGAACTGTTTCTTTCAGGATGATCAGATACTGAATCACATGGCAGCCAAGATAATAGAAAATGTCACAGCCACCAAGACCAGCCATGCCCAGGTAGTGATAACTGTCTTATTACTTTTCCTGTTTCATTGTTTATGTTACTAAGTGTTTCAATAATATATTCTTGATGTCCTTAATTAATAATATTTGGAACTGTTTTATTAATCATGTTATTGGAATGTTCCATAAATATATTCATCATCATGTAGCAGTTCCTTTGCAGAAAGTTGCTCCATCACATTCTGCCTGAAATAAACTTGGTCTTTTGCCAGCTCTCCCATCTTGTGCACTTTCATATTCAAGGAATATCACTCATATCTGTGCCCATCTTCCTGTTGGTCAGCCCCTGTCCCTTCTTCCTGGTATCATGTCTTCTGCTATTTTTGTTCCAGTCTGCCAGGACGCTTAATATAACAGAAAATATTTCAGCTTGTGAGACAAGATGCTATTTATTAGCCAATCTTCCTTGATGTTCGGATCTTTTAAAATGTCAGTATTTCTTCTCTTCTTTGTCCATAGTATTCTGAGAATCTTTCTTTAGCCTTTCAGCTCAAATACCCCTATTTTATTTCTTAAGGACTGGGAGATAGTCCATGACTCATATCCGTTTGTTTTTACAGGGGAGATGTTGTGTTTGGCTTCCTCAATGAGTTTGAAATATATTACTGAAATTAATTAACATATTATTAGTGTGCTTAATTATTTTACTCAAGAGTTAATTAATTGTTTTGGAAAGATATCAAACCAGATGACAAGTAGAACTACTCAGTTTCAGATTAGCACAATCTCAAGCAGTAAGTGTATGTTGCAGCTCAAAAGCCTTCATCAGCACACGACATGAATAGATGATGTTACATTTACAAACAAGAATATACAAAACACACTTTAAAAACACAATTTAACTTGAACACAAAAACCTTTATTGTGGTCTGTCCATGAAAAATCCACATGTCTGCCTGGCCACTTGAAGCTGTGAGACACATGTAAATACAGAAATGATTCACACACTGGATTATTCTGTATTGTAGTGATCAAAATCACTAGAATTCCTTGGACAGCTAAGAAGAGCAACCCAGATGTTTTGAGACAGGTGTGTGCTAGAAGACAACAAACATCAGAAAAAGATGGTCATCAGTTGTTGGTCATGTTATAAGAAGAGGTAAGCAAGAACATGTTGTGACTGCTGGAAAGATCTGTGGAAAGAGAGACAGAGGAAGACAGATTGAGAAGATTTTTGACAGCCTTTTGTCATAGCATGGAACTGATTCACGCAGTTGCGGATCGTAGATTGTAGAGAGGCATGATTTCCCATGCCAGTCGGCCCGGCACTTGATGATGATGAGGATGGTGAGTGGTTATCATATCCGCATTACACATGGAAGGTTCTGGGGTTCAAGCCCTATTTGGAACATTAATTATATTGAGTGTTTAATTAATTATATTATTTAGGTGTTTAAGTATTACTGATTTGTTTTGTTTGCTTTTTTTTAAGTGTTACTTTAATTATATTGTGTGTTTTATTAATTATATTCATGGAGTGTTTCTTTAATTTCTTTGAGTTTTTCATTAATTATAGTATTAGAATGTTTTATTAATTGTATGTTTGTAATTGTTCCTAACTTTTTTTTTTTTTTTTAATCATCGAATTTCATAAAGTGCAATAACTCATTTATTACTCAATTGAAATTTATGTGGCAGCGTTTATTTGTATACTTTTTTCAGTCAGAAATATGTTGATCATTTACATTCCGATTTATTTTAATTCCTCAAGTATTCTTCATTATGCATTGTTGAAAAATTTTGAGTTGTTGTTTATTATTGATTCACAATACTCCCTGTGTGGGTTCCGGGGCCCTGTTGTCAGGAAAACAAGATTAGGCCCACTGCATACCCAGAAGCATGTTGTAAGAGTCGACTAATTGGGAGCTTCCTTCAAAGTCGGAGTTCCTTTGCCTGAGAGAAAGAAACCAACAGTCTGCATTCAGATGAGTCAGATCTGTAAAACAGATGCACATGCAACACTCAGGTTCTGGAACAGGACTGCAGTCCAGAAGTGGATGAACAACCAGTGGATGAACAACCAGAACTTTCCGCCAGAGTTTACAGCTGGTGAACGCGAAGAAGATTCACATTACAATTTTCTGAAGGTGGAAACCATCACTGGTAGATAATAAATGAGTCTTTCACTAATTATATAATTTCAGAATTTTTGTTTCATTTCCTTATCATAATATTTGTTTTATTATGTCATCCGTGTATGGATTCTAGGGTCCACAGTTTAGGGGAAAAAGAATAGACCCCCTGTCTCTCCTCGCCCCACCACCAACAAGGTTGTTGCGTATCCTTTACAGGACGTTGCAGAACCAACCCTAACAGCCCCTGGCTGTTGTGTGGTTTCTCTAGGCAAATTTACATCCAGTAGTTTGCCATTGTTTTCTGGACGGTCAGCTTTCTTGATACCACTGTCGAAACCAACGCAAGGCGCATTGCCCGCAGCTGGAATCGAACCCGGCATCCCGGCATTACGAAGCGAAGTGTTCGCATCGACTTAGCCACAGAGCCGACACCACCAACAAGCATGTTGTAAAAGATGATTGAGTAGGGTTTTTCTTTCAAAGTTAGACTGCATCTGCCTGAGAAACCCTCAAGTTCAGGAGCAAGACAAAAGTCCAGAAGTGGACAAACAACATGAACATTCCACCAGAGTTTACAACCAGTAAACACTAAGAAGTAGAAGAAGAAGTTAATTAAATTATCAGATTTGAATTAATTTCATTTTTTTTGTATTTTATTTTAATTGTGTTTTATTAATTATAGTGAAGTATTTCATCAGTTTAATTATCACTATACTGATCATCATCACCACGTGCCTTGCTGGTAAGCATAGGTGGTCACATTTCACTATCCTACAGTCACCAGAACAACAATGTCAGTGCTCACTACTACTACTACTGCGAAGTATTTTAAAGTTCATGTTAAATTGAGATATGTGTGTTTTATTTGGTTACAGAAATTTGTTACACAGGAAGTCTGCCAGTCTTTATGGTACCTCTTCAAGCATTCAACAGTGGATGCAGTCAGATGTACAGCCATTTCGGTAGGGTCCTTAGATTGTCTGTGTTTAAGAATGACTGGCAGTTGTTGCAAGGGGATTGCTGTTTTTATGTATGACCTGATTGGGTCAGCTAGTTTCCGATTTGCATTTCAGTGCTCCATTTTTTTAAAACAAAGCATAGACACATCCCCCCCCCTCTCTCTCTCCCCAGCAAGCATGTCCTAAGAGGTGACTAATAATGAATGTTTCCTTCGAAGCTGTAGTGCATCTGCCTGAGAAGGAAGGAACCAGCAGTTTTCGATACAGAAGCCACATCTGTAAAATGGTTGTGCATGCAAAACTCAAGTTCTAGATCAAGACCAAAGTCCACGAGTGGATGAACAACCAGAACTTTCTGCCAGAGTTTACAGCCGGTGGAAACACTAAGAAAAAGAAATCAGCCAGTGAGAACATTTTGTTGTTGTCTGTTGCTGACTGTGAAGGTTTTTTTTTAAATCAAGAGGATTACTTGTCCTTGTGGTGCATCTTCAAACTGTGATTAATTTGATAGTTTTGATGTATTTAAAAAAAATTTGTAAACTGAATTATTAAAAGTTGTAATATGAAATGTAAACATTCATTTTGTTTTCAGATCTCTTTACTGTATTACTGATATCTAACATACTGTTTTTTTTTTCTAGCATGTAGAATCTTGGTTATGCAAATATAGATTTTCTGCCTTTCCTTCTTCTGCCTTTGTGGTCACACTATTACTGGATTGTAGTCCAGTATTGTGGTTTTCTATATTTATCTTGTACTTCTTGGGTAGCTGAGTGATGGTTGTGTTAATCTTTTTGTGGGTTTCAGCTATGTGATCTATCTATGTCTCCCTTGGTCTTTCTCTTGCTTTCCAGTAAATTATTCTGCTGTAGAACGTTTCATACACAGTTTGGTGTGGCTGTGTTCTTACCAAATGGTCAATCCACCTCATTCTCTGCCTTTCAATGTAATTTAGGCATTGTCTTGTTCCACCCTTCTCTCTTATGATGGTGTTTATAACCAAGCAATTTTCAGAGACAGAACATTTAGCAGGTGGTTATTTTATGTTCCTGTGATCTACTCAATGTCCATATTTATCACTGACAGCATAAAGTGTGTACAAATGCTTCATTAATCATTTCTTGTTTCGCTGGAAGGGAGATATGTGGCTTCTGGATCCTGGCTTCTGTATCTCTATTGTTTCTGATTTTCCATATAAAAATTTCCTGTTTCTTTTTCCTGGGTTTCCTAGAATCAAATCATGCTTTATTTTTTGGCTGGTGCCAGATCATATTTTTGTTGGGAAGAAATCATGGTTTAGCCAGGATCAAAATTAGGAACATTTTATCTGTCCGTTTCTTAAGAAACAATGATTTTGAAAGTAATCTTAGAAGACAGTAGTTATTTTTAAAAAGAAACATACAGACTCTTTTTTTTCTTCTTCTTAGCATTCACCGGCTGTAAACTCTGGTGGTTGTTGACCCATTTCTGGTCTTTAGTCTTGTTTAGAACTTGAGTTTTATGTGCACATCCCTTTTACAGATCTGGCTTATTTGTAAGTACACTTTTGATATCTCACCTCTCAGACAGACGCACTCAAACTTCAAAGGAAACTCCCCTAATTAGTTGCTGATTGGGGAGGCAGTGAGTGTATTCTTTCTCCCTATGACTGGGGCCTCGGACTAAAGCGGGAAAAACCCCCCACAAAAATGTGACTAGAGAACTTGACAAAACCAAACACACATAGTTAACAAATAAATATTTCAACAAGTCTGTATCAATAAATAACCAGAATACTTAACTACAGAAATGGAATTAAAATGATCCTACCAAAAAGTAATTCACCTGTCAGAAACAGATAATTTGAGTTCTGGAAATTAAAAATGGAATCTGGGAAGAAAAAGAAGATAAAACAAACATAAAACAAAATAATAAAATCAATATTATTAACATATATAATTAATGTCTATATTATCTGACATTTGTTAAATTCCAGGCCTTGTGTAGACTCACATGGCACAGCCCGGCCATGTTTCAGAACCTTCTGGATGTTGGTGGTCTGAACTCGGTGATGCAGGCTCTGACAGCAGGAGTGTCCAGGGTACAGCAAGCAATTATAACTATGTTGGGTGCCTTTATGGTAACAGTTGGTCATACCAGCAGACTCTTCCAAGAAAAGGTATATTTTATATTTCTATCTGTGTTATGGTAATGAGTCTTCTGTTTGTTGGGTTGTAGTTTGAAAATAACATTGTCAGTGAGTATTTGGTGTGGTGTGGTGTGGTGTGGTGTGGAGCTTTGTGGCTTTTGAGGTTTATGAATAATTGTAACAGTTTTATTATCATTCTGTACTAGGTTTTGGCTGGCTTCTGTGGCTTAGGTGTTGTGAACGAGCTTCGTAATGCCGGGGTGCCGGGTTCGATCTCAGCTACGGGCCTTGCGTTGATTTAGACAGTGGTATAAAGAAGCCAACCGTCCGGAAAGCACTGGCAAACTACTGGACGTAAATTTTCCAAGAAAAACCACAACAGCCAAAAAATGCTGGGGTTGGTTCTACAACGTCCTTTAAAGGATCCACAACTAACTTAACTAGGTTTTGAACTCCATAGCTGTATTTGTGGATAAGGTATCAAAAGGTCACTAGACCTTAGATATGTTGGTATCCAATTTGATAGATGTCCGACCTTCCAATTTTGTGTCAGTGATGTCATTAAAATGGCTGATAACGGCTTGGCACCATTCAAGTTGATGGGAGCAGCTCAGATGAAACAAAGACCGTTGCTTGTGCTTGATCAGTGTTTGGTGCTCTCTGTGATTTAACGTGGGCTTGGCCTCCTCACAGTTAGCCGACATCTGCTGAAAAGACCAGAGAAAGGGAAAAATGAAGCCATCTGTCCGATCCTCAGGTACACATGCTCTTATGGTTTTCGGACGATGACCCAAGAGTCACACCATGGAAGAGATTGGGGCCTCACTACATAATATTCCCAAAGACAACAGTGGATAAACTTGAGCTGACTTTTTTTTTAAAGATGGCATAAGAATCACTTTACTGTGTTATGGTGTAATTTTATGCTGTTGATGATCTTCCTCTTCTTTCCTCTACTCCTGGAATGCTTCATGGCATCAGGGCAGGAAGAGATCTTTGGAATAGGCCCTTCCATTCACATTGTTGAAAGTACTTTCCTGTGTCTGTGATATTTCTATGCTCTACATTCTGTGCAGTGGACTTCTAACTTAGATACTGCTGTACCTGTATAACATTGCTCTCTGTGGTGCCCTGTCTGATGCCAGTTCTGTTACATGGCCAAACCATTTGATTTGTTTTCTACCTATAAAGTTCAGCATTGGCTCTGTGCCGACTTGCATCCTGATATCATCGTTCGTAAGTCGATCTTTCCTCATTACACCTTGTATAGTAGGTAAACATTTCATGTTTCAGTTATCATGTTGATGATGATGACTGTAATGGCAATGAGTCTCATTGTGCTCGTATGTTATGTTGTATTTTGATGATAATGCTGAAGATATTGCCACTGAATCTTGTGCCTGATATATTAATTTGATAATGATGATGGTTTTGTTAAATGATATTTTGTGTGTCATATGATTGTTGAATGATGACAACACTGTCAGTGAGTCTTTTTGTGTATTAAGATTTTATGATGATGATGATGACATAGTCACTGAATATTTTGGTGTGTTTGTGTGGTAGTTTGATAACGAAAAATATTACCGATAAGTCTTTTCAGCGTTCTGTGGTAGTTTATTGGTGATGATGACATAGTCATTGAGTATTTTATGTGTTATATAGTACTTTGTTAATGACAGTATTGCCAATAAGTCTTGTCTATGTTCTGTGGTAGTTTATTGATAATTACTTCATAGTTATTGAGTATTTGGTGTGTGTTATGTGGTACTTTGTTAATGAAACTATTGCCAATATGTCTTGTCTTTGTTCTGTGGTAGTTTATTGATGATGACCACATAGTAGTTGAGTATTTTGTGTATGTTATGTGGTACTTTGTTAATGAAACTATTGCCAATAAGTTTTGTCTATGTTCTGTGGTAGTTTACTTCTGAGGTAGTTTACTGATGATGATCACATAGTCATTGAGTATTTTTTATGTTTATATAGTACATTGTTAATGAAAATATTGCCAATAAGTCTTTTCTGTGTTCTGTGATAGTTTAATTATGATAAAGACATAGAGTATTTTGTGTGTGTTATGTGATATTTTTTCATTAAAATATTGCCAATGTCTTTTCTGGATTATACAGTATTTTGATAATGATAATAATATTGTAATTGAATGTTTGGTGATATATGGGTATTTTTTATATTCTATATGATGCTCTTTCTGTTGCAGGATTTGCTAGCTAAGATCATGCGCTGTTTTGAGAGCCCATCAGCTGTAATTCGTGGGAAAGCATTTGTTCTGATTTATGAGATGGTTCATAGTAATAGTGACTTGTTGTTGAGTTGTTGTCAGGCAAGGTGGGTGCTGCAAGAGCTTTGTTTTTTGTATGTGTGTGTGTGTGTATGTATTTTTTAACAGTTCCAATGTTCTTTTATTCCGATGTGTTTGTATGTGTCTGTTATTTTGGATTGTAAGCTTGTGAGTATATGCATATGTGTGCGTGCATATCTGTGAGTATGTGTGCTTGTTTGTGTGTGTGTGCTAGTAAAGTATCTGTATACTCATGAGTGAAAAAGATGGTTTGAAAAATGTGTTCATTTTGTTTTTGTCTCATTAGTACATCTATTCCTTAACTGTATGCTACAAAGAGCAGTAAGCCTCTTTACACACCATAAAATAAAGTGGCTCATAAATATCATCATGCCTTTTCACCCTAGCAATGCTAAAAAATGGTTCATGATCCGGTGGGAATTCTCAAAAGAAATCCTTTAAAAACAACAATTTTAAGTCCATATTCAGTTAAAAAATATTATTTATGTACATTTATAAAAAGGGAGTCACCGTGGTGTGGTGGCTAGATGCTCGCCAGCTGATTGGGATGTCCTGTTTTTGGTTCCTGACAGAGGGGGACTTTTTTCAAAAATTACCTTAGCTCCCAAGTCGACCCAGCCTTGTGTGGGTACCAGGCACAAGATTTGGGAAGTAGAGGGTGACCGGTGTGATTTTGACCACACCACCCACCAAGAGCTGATTAGTCTATAAAATATAGGTCTATCCATATATGCCCAATACACCTGAGGTCATGGAAAAGGGTCCTTTACTGTTTTACATTTAAAAAAAAATTCCTGACATATATAAAGATACATAAAAGGAGAAATACAAAATTATGAACAGAGTCATGAAGTGGAGTACATTCCTCAGGGCCTACAAAATATATGTATTGGGTGACTAATGCTGTGACCCTGTGACCTCTACTATTGAGGCTTATGGGAAAATTTGACATCAGCTTGGCTTTAACACTCTGGAGACTAAGCCTTTTCAGAGTTTCTGTGCCAAAAGACGAAGCCTTCAGGAGGGGATTTTTATAGTTTGTACACCAAAAATTATAAAAAAATAAGGTGTTTAATTAACATGAACAAAACTATATACATTCGTTTAGGAAATTGAATGAGCTAACAGAATATTTATGAATCAAACTGAAATCACATTTATTTAAATTAACTATTCAGATTTGCATAATTTATGCAAGCATTTTTTAAACTTGGGAACAAACATGACTAACCTATAAAATGTGGGGAATTAATCATTTGATGGATGAAGCTTGAACAAGTCCTAACACTTGTGTTTTGGGAATTAAGGCCCTTGGAGGCCCTTCAGACACTTTTGGCATATGGTTCTACTCATTTTCCTGCCTCCTGCTATGTTTCGGTTGCTATGATGCAACAGTTCTTTTCACCATTGTTGGGCACAGGTAGCCCCAGAAAAAAATTGATGTAAATTTACTGAACACATCCGACTTTTTCGGAAGCTGTCACTGAACAACCCACATATGCAAGAAATGCGAGAAGCAATTTGATTGGCTGGTACGAAAACCTGCCAGCCATTCTGAAGGCTTGTATTACATAGGGCCGACCATTTGGCCCAGTCATCCTTTTGGCTACTTTATGTCGGGTCGATATTTCGGCTGCATCGTCTCCGAAGGGTTTTTTAAAAAACTTTTTTAAACCCCCTCCCCCCTCTTCCAAATCTATTTTTAGTTTATGTCTACACATCCTGCCCTTATAAACATGTGTGCAGGTGTGATTACAACCAATAGCATTAACTAGACATCTTGTAAACAAACCACTATAGACATGTCAAAAAAGTGACAGTGATGTTGCATTGGCCCCAACCAGAAGTGTAAGTTTTGCAGTTTCTCCAGCAGACAGGGTTAAACATCACCACGATTCTGAAGAAAAAAAAAAACAGTCATTAAAGGTACGACTGATGAAAGAAGAAAAAAGGATCACCCACTGTCAAGGTAGACAGAATATTAATGACATCTTAGCCATGGAAATTGGTAATCTATAGCATTATTCATTAAAAATAATTTAAATTATATTTTTCAGACTAGTCATGTATATTGAAAGAGACAGCAGACGCCAGACCCCTCGGACACCAAAAACAACACCCCTGGAAGCACAAGAATATCTTAACCAATGTTTAGAACTCCTGGTATCTGGGATTGTCCAGCGTTTACCTTCTGTAATGGGTGAGAAGTTATGTTATTAAATTAAATTTTGTCATGATAAGTATAGTTTTATTATACAGTAAAACATTGTTAACACGAATTCGAGTAGAACAAAAATTGATTTTCTGTTGATATAATTTTGGCTAAGATTGGACTAATAATAGGAATAATAAATCCCTACTAGGACTTAAATTTTGTTTATGTTAACCAATTGTTCTTCTTAAACGAGTTTGTATTAACGAGGCCATACTGAAGCAACATATTTCATGATTAGCTTTTTTCTTTTTTATTGTAGCCTTACCTTTTACTTTCTACTTGATTAGTGTTTACTGTAAAAATACTGCTGTTTTGGCGTCGGAATGTTACAAGATTCACACTGTGGAAAAGATTGAGATAGACCTCAAACTCATCACTTAAAAGTTCCAGATAATTTACAGTGCTTTTGCAAAGTGAACCCGGTATCTTCTTATAGTTCCTAATGTGTCTCGTGAGTTGTCATGTTTGTCCCCAGCCTTCTGTCTCATATGCCGCCAGTAATTCTTAATAAAATAAATTCTTCCATTTATTGAGATGTCAGACTGTGTGACATCCTCTTTCTTGGTCTCTTATTCTTGAGTTCCGGCCCCTGGCTTTCCCCGAGATATTTTTCCCCCCTTCCTACATGTCCCGCCAGTCTGTTAGCTAGACATCGACCTGGCTGCTTTGAGATACGAAGGTAATTGATATTGTGTATTTGTGTAGTATTGTCTCATTTGTGTATGTGCTGATGAAGGCTCCATAGCTGCAACGTTCACGTTTTGTTCGTGTTTGTTATATTGTGAAGCTCGCTGGTATACTTTTTGTTCGGGTTTATATTTTTTCTTGCATCCTCACAGATCTCAGTCTTTTGTGTTCTGGATCAATTCCGCGGATGATACTCCTCCCAGCCACTGTCTTTAGCCATCTATTATCATTTCTCTTGGTCTGCCTCTGCCACATCTACTAGTTATCTTTCCAGTCATCACAATATTTTCCAGTGCTCCTTTTCTCATCACATGACCAAAGAGCTTTGTTTGTCTCCTTCTCATTGTTGTATATAATGACTTTTCTGTTGCTGTGTGCATTTTACTTTTGCCCTTTTCATGACTTGAAAAATATCCGCCAGGCAATAAATTATGCAATCTGTTGACTTCTTTGTTCTATTGCACTTATGCTTCTTCTTCTGCCTTCAATCCAAAAGGGCGGTTGACACGTTGTGTTGTGGTTTATAGCTAGGCCATGATATCTGCAACTTTTGGCACAATTTCAGCAAATATCTAATTAATTTAAATAATGTGGACACAAACAATACATTGCACAATTTATTGACAGGCATATTTCACTATATCTCTTCAGGTGCGTTACTACAGAGTTACATCAACATAAAATAAAGCACACACACACAAACAAACAAAATGAGTAAATGCAACTGAAATGCAAATAGTTTTTTTGTTTTGTTGACAGTGCATCCTGGTTTGTCATAGGAAGTTCACTGTAGTCACGTGACTTACCAGGGTAACTTCAACTTTACTATAAATTGTGTCTGCTCAGAAAGGACTGGATTGTTGATTTTAATTGTTAAAGCTTCGGCCATTCATAGCAGTTACCTATTTGGTGTGTGGTAAACCACATAGAAAGTACTTTCTTTGTCAATTGCATGTCCGGAATTAAGCAAGTGACATCCTGTAAAAGAAGTGGGTTCTAAAGAATCATGAAGTGACTACAGTGAACTTTCGGTGACTAGACAAACATGATGCCTCGAAAGAAACTATTCCCATTTCAGTTGGATTTTTTCAGTTTTTATTCTTCATTTTGTGGTGGTAAAACTCTATGTTTAAATCCATCACAGGAAAACATAGCTTTGAATATCTAATTAATTGCCTTTATGTCATGCTTGTTAAGGTGGCGGTGGGTCTGTTTTGTGGCTTTCCAAAATGGGACTCAGAATCCACACTTAGATCTATAAAAATGTGTCTCCAGGAATCAGAAATGTATTTCTCTTTACTGCAGATGAGATTCTAGACAGTCTGGACCAAGTTGGTGGACGCAAACATCCCAGCAACGTACAGGCCAAGCAGTTAAAGTCAGCTCTGCCACTGATCCCAGTTTTTAATTATTTGATCACTAGCCAGGTACTGTTACATGCTTGAGACCTTTTTAACTCATTAAAACACTAGGTTCTCAATCAGTCTAAAAACAGTCTAAAAACACACTGTGGTATGCTTGAGACCTTTTTAACACACTGAAACACTAGGTTCTCAATCAGTCTAAAAACATACTGTTGTATGCTTGAGACCATTTTAACACATTAAAACACTAGGTTCTCTATCAGTCTAAAAACAGTATAAAAACATACTGTTATATACTTGAGACCTTTTTAACACATTAAAACACTAGGTTCTCAATCAGTCTAAAAACAGTCTTAAAACATACTGTTGTATGCTTGAGACCTTTTTAACACATTAAAACACTAGGTTCTTAATCAGTCTAAAAACAATCTCAATCAGTCTAAAAACAGTCTAAAAACATACTGTGGTATGCTTGAGACCTTTTTAACTCATTAAAACACTAGGTTCTCAATCAGTCTAAAAACAGTCTAAAAACATACTGTGGTATGCTTGAGACCTTTTTAACACACTGAAACACTAGGTTCTCAATCAGTCTAAAAACATACTGTGGTATGCTTGAGACCTTTTTAACACACTGAAACACTAGGTTCTCAATCATTCTAAAAACAGTATAAAAACATACTGTTATATACTTGAGACCTTTTTAACACATTAAAACACTAGGTTCTTAATCAGTCTAAAAACAATCTCAATCAGTCTAAAAACAATCTAAAAAAGACTGCAAAAGATTGGGAAGAGAGAAGATAGAAAATGGTAAGAAAATAGAAAGTATATGTTAGCTTTACAAAACTACTTACAATAAATATACAGAGGATGCTGCAGGGAATACCTTCATTAGCAAAACAACAAGAAACAAAACACAATGCACTGAAATGAACTGACTGAAATGACTACATTACGGTGTTCAAATATTTGTTCAAGGGAGAATTGTAAAAGTCTGACTATGGAGGTGATGGTAGCAACAAAAGCAGTGATATGGCTAGAGACACACATTTTTCCCATGCCTGTGTTTTAAGTGATCCATGAGCATGCTTAAGAAGAGAGAGACAGGATGGATTTGAAGAAAATGGTTGGATTCGTGATTAAATCTCTTCTTAATCTAATTAAGTTTTATTTTTGTGCCAAGACCCTCTGGGATAAGAGGGAATAAATGAGCGGATTGGTCTTGCTGGCAGGCCATGGTAGGTACAGGAAAAGCAATGGACGGGGCCGACATTCTCAATGCTCTCAAGGAGAAAGGACGAGAAGATGATTCAAGAGACAACATTGAATTAGCAACACTCAAAAGACTACAAACACTTCGGATCAGAAGAGTTATTGCAAAATGTGAACACAATACAGGCAGACATGACTAATAATAAACCAACACAGACTTGGTGTTATCAGTCGCCACACGCTGGGGGATATACAATGGATGCGATCAAGTGCTTATGGACTTGTGCAGTGAAGATAATCTTTGGATTAACTAACTAACTATTCAGATATTTTGTAAACAAATAAAATTAAATAATAATAAATGACAGAATTGTATAAAGTAATTATTAATACTTACCTGGACTGCTTTCCACTGTATAAAGAACAGATGCGAAGCAGGTATCACTCTCATTCCGGAGGTCTGAGTTCATTTCGTTGGTAAGCTGATGGACATTTTTCCTGTTGGGGATGGAATTCCGACCCCTGAGTACAGTCCATGATGACTGAGTTAGTCATGTGGCCAAATTCTCTGGCTCAAGAACCTCCTGAGTTCATCATCATCATCATCATCATCACCATCACTTTCATTATCGTTAGTCATTATGTGCCCTGCTGACCATCCCACACTATAACCAAAAGCATGAATCAAATGACTTGCTGTTGTTTCACCTCATCCATGCAGCCAAGCTATCCAAGTATGTATCTCCCAGCCTACTTCTTGATCTCTTTCAATCTTCTGCATTTTTCAAATAGAAGCAAACACAAATATTTATTTTCTGTCCTTCATTGCTTATTGGAGAGGAGTGGCTGTCAAGCGGTTATAGATGCTGGGATCTCATCTAGGAGACCCCAGTTTGAATCCTCAATAGATTTGTGGATTTTTTCAGGCAGTGGCAATAATAGAATCTTTTTCCTCATTTATCCAGTTGACCTGATTGTATTGTGCCTGTTTACACCATAGCTGTGAAATTTGCTGACAGGATGTAGCCTTAATTGTGCGGTGTTCTCTTTGTTCCTTCATCTGCAGGCGTCGTCCATTAGAAACCAATCAAGGGCAACTCCGAGTAGGCTGGTCAGCCCTCAAGGGAAAGGTGAGGGGGGGGGGGGGGGGGCAGCACATGGGAATAACTTGCACAGTCCATAGCATCTGATCTATGGCCCTACATTTTCAGCCTCAAGATCACCCCTCTCCCCATTACAATGCCTCAAAAAGTGGTAAATGGGAGCAGGAAATACGGTTATTGTTTTTTATTTTTTTAAATTTTTAGCTTGAGCATGGCCAAAAGGCAACTCATGCCAGATATCTTGTTTTTTTTTTTACCTTGTCCTGCAGTTGACTCTCTGTCCTTCCCATAATTTTTTTACATCATTCTTATTCTTGTCTCCTTCTTCTTTAGTCTTTATTTATATTGTTGACGCCTGTGTACTATTGCAAGGACATTCTAGTCATAATATTTTCAGGTAATCAGGTTGTTTCTCTATATATGTCGAATTGAGTCCTAGCTTGAAAACTTGATTCCTAAAATTTGTTTTGTTCTATCCCAAAGTTCTGACATTGGGCAATGGGCAAGTAATTGGAAAATTGTACTGAGTGTCTGAAGATGTGAGGATCCTTTTGTAGACCAATCAGCACTCACTGGATGATGTGGTCAACATCACACTGGCCACCTTTACTTTCCAGAACTTTACTTGTTAGCCATTTTTGGCTGGGCCGACCTAGGAGCCAAGGTCATTCAAACAAACCTGGCTTAATGCCGATTTGAACCTAAAACCTTTGGGCCTGAGGTGAGCATCTAGCCGCTAATCCACGGTGGCTCCCTTCCAAAGTTGTGGATATTATGCACTGAATTTCAATGGTGCAGTACCCTAAAGATTTTGCCATATTTTCTCCTCTGACAGGTGTTTCGAACTTGCATCGTAAATGATCAGTTTTTTGATCAATATGTCAGACTCATAAATCATGTGGTCAGCATTGAAAGTGGAGAGACCAACATTGAGTCAGCATCAGGTATGTGGACCACTAAAGCGTATTGTTATGTTGATGGCTTGGGTCGTCAGCTGATCGGTGAAACATTTTTAGGTTTCATATATGAATTATGAGAACACCATTGATAGCCAAAAAGTTAACACTCTTAGTTTTGTAGATGAGTGGTGAAAACACCATGGATAGCTAATTAGTTAAAAATTATGTGGAAACTGCAAAGATGTCGTTTTATAAAAGTATGATGAAAATACTATGGGTGTAAAAAAGAATGTATGGACGACTTCTGCATTATAAAAGGCATCAAACAATTTTGTTTCAACAGAAGACATTATCCAACACTTGTCAGGAACAGTTACTTTGTACTGATATTTGAATATCACAGTTATCAAATACCATTGTCAGGAACATTTACTTTGTACTGATATTTGAATGTCACAGTTATCAAATACCATTGTCAGGAACAGTTACTTTATACTGATATTTGAATGTCACAGTTATCAGATACCATTGTCAGGAACAGGTACTTTATACTGATATTTGAATGTCACAGTTATCAAATACCATTGTCAGGAACAGTTACTTTATACTGATATTTGAATGTCTCAGTTATCAAATACCATTGTCAGGAACAGTTACTTTATACTGATATTTGAATGTCACAGTTATCAAATACCATTGTCAGGAACAGTTACTTTATACTGATATTTGAATGTCACAGTTATCAAATACCATTGTCAGGAACAGTTACTTTATACTGATATTTTAATGTCATAGTTATCAAATACCATTGTCAGGAACAGTTACTTTATGCTGATATTTGAATGTCACAGTTATCAAATACCATTGTCAGGAACAGTTACTTTATACTGATATTTGAATGTCACTGTTATCAAATACCATTGTCAGGAACAGTTACTTTATACTGATATTTGAATGTCACAGTTATCAAATACCATTGTCAGGAACAGTTACTTGATACTTATATTTGAATGTCACAGTTATCAAATACCATTGTCAGGAACAGGTACTTTATACTGATATTTGAATGTCACTGTTATCAAATACCATTGTCAGGAACAGTTACTTTATACTGATATTTGAATGTCACTGTTATCAAATACCATTGTCAGGAACAGGTACTTTATACTGATATTTGAATGTCACAGTTATCAAATACCATTGTCAGGAACAGGTACTTTATACTGATATTTTCATGTCACAGTTATCAAATACCATTGTCAGGAACAGGTACTTTATACTGATATTTTCATGTCATAGTAGAGGACAGTTATCCAACACCATTGTCAGGGAGAGTTACAGTCACACTGATGATTCTTCATGCTTTACAAGAAAACCGTTTAGCTAAACTGGCAACTTTATCCATCCTCAGCTGCCATCAGTGGGTCGGAGTTTGTGAGCTCCTCTCTCAGCATTCTGGAAGGCATTTCCCAGCATCCAGTTCTCCTGACTCAGCACAATGTGATTGTCATGAAGGAGGTTTTGCCAAGCCTGGCTTCACTCATTGCTTGTCAAAGTGGTAAGTTCTTGGGCTATCTTCTCCACCAGTCGAGGTATTCACAGCTATGAAAAAACACATAGATATAGTCAGTCAGTTGTTCATTTACTTTGGGAATGAATGATAATAGCATGGTACTGTTTCGCTAGGATAAATAAACAAGAAACAAAAATAACACTTGTTCAAGTTGAAAGGTAAAGGACAGGTTCTTAGCATGTAAAGTTTCACACGTAAAAAAGGTAAAGGTAAAGTCGGGAAATGTGAACCAGCGTCATTACACATGGTTATAAACCATAAGTGCTCTGCCACCAGTATGGACAGCTGATAAGAAACTGTCCGCCTGTGTCGCCGACCACACACAACTCCGTAGCTACAGTGACGTTCCTCCATTGAACCCAGAGCGTTAATTTGGGTACCCATTACCTAAAGGCTGGGTGAACCCCTGGAACTGCCCGGTTTCAAACTCCGGCTGTGCCCTGCAACGAGTCGTAGTTGGATTTGAAAGCGACTCTCCTATCGACTCGAGTAAGAAGTCGAAACAAGGACCTGCAATCTCGTATGCTCTTTAACTCAGACATTGATATTCTTTTTTTGAGTGTATCAAAACACAAAATGATTGCATTTTATGTCTAGGTATGGCTGACATCAGAAGGCAACTCTATCAGCTTTTTTTTTCATGATAATCAAACGCACAAGATTTTTTTGTCTTCCAAGAAGGGATTATTAATCAAAAGGTTTCCTTTACGAGGATCCTCATATTCAGGGAAAGAATTATCAGTTTTCAGCTAATGTCTTTAAATGCTGACTTGTTATGTTCAGTATCACATGTACCTGTTTGATTCCCATCCTTGAGGTGGTAATCTTTCAGACTGCAATCCTGTAATTGACAAACGATCTACTCTGGTCCACTTTCTGATTAGGCAGAAATTTATGGCCGCCCACCTTGATTTGCCATGGCCTATCACTGGGCCCTGGCCCATAGGTTGAAGAATACAGGTCTAGCCTGTTGTCTGCAGACCTTCTTGTGAATTCTGCTATTGCAAATTTGTTAAGTTGGATTGTCCACAAAGCCTCACAGTGTCTGAAACAAAAACCCGTCTTAACTCTGGATTGACCCAGACAGTTGTTCAAGGCAAAAACAAAATGGGCTGTCCACTAAGCTACCTTCACTTGTAGCTGCCTAGCAACTGTAGTTACTTACTAAATCTAGCATCTTCAAGATGCCAAGACTATTGATTACTGAAAAGTAGACAAAGACAGTCTGTGTTTTCCAGGCATGTTTTAAGAAGGACTGGACTTGAGAACTTGATAGCAACTAGCAACATTGATGGAAAGAGAGTGAGAAGAAGGCAAAGAAATACCTGGATCACATTTGCGTATGGATAGGGTCAGACAAGAACACTAACCTGATCTGAAATTCTGGTCATCGTGTGAGATGGAGAAGCACGATAGCCTACACTTACTGGCATGGCACATGATAAGTAATGTGAGCAGTGGTAATGGTATTTATGGTAGAGGTTCCATTGGGAAGTAGATCAATAAATTCCAAGTAAAAACATATCTATATACCTGCCACTTAAGCATAAGTTGAATGCAAATGCACACTAGGTAAATTAAGAGTGATACAAGCGGATAACATCAAAATACTAACAGACAGCAGTCTGTCAGTGTACAATCATGATGAAGGACAGACAGTATTTCTTCTTCTTTGCTCACTGGTTGTAAGCTCTGGTGGAAAGTCCTGGTTGTTCCTCCATTTGGACTTTGGCTTCGTGCCAAGGCCTGAGTTTTGTGTGCACATTCATTATACTGGATTACTCATTATACTGGATTACTCATTATACTGGATTACTCATTATACTAGATTACTCATTATACTGGATTACTCTTTGTACTGGATTACTCATTATACTGGATTACTCATTATACTGGATTACTCATTATACTGGATTACTCATTATACTGGATTACTCATTATACTGGATTACTCATTATACTGGATTACTCATTATACTGGATTACTCATTATACTGGATTACTCATTATACTGGATTACTCATTATACTGGATTACTCATTATACTGGATTACTCATTATACTGGATTACTCATTATACTGGATTACTCATTATACTGGATTACTTCTGTGCAGTTGGTTGTTCCTTGCTACTCAGGCATATGCACTCCAACCTCAAAGGAACTCCCCAGTTAGTTGACTCATTGAGGCAGTGGGTCTATTCTTGTTATCCCAACAGTTAGGCCCTAGAAGTCACATAAAGAAGAAAGTATTTGAAACCTTTTGCAGCTTCCTTAATTGATTGGTAAAAGCATAATTAGGGATAACCCTCAAGGCCTATATACTCTAAGACTATTCAATACATGAGGGCTGAAATAGTCAGTATTCATCATCATCCAGTAGTTCCTTTGCAGTCACTCATATCACAGCTCACCTGAAAGACACTGGGTCTCCCAGATGGACCGCCTGATGCACTTTCCTACTCATGTCACTTATATCCTGTGCCTGTCTCCATGCTAGTCGGCCTCTTCAATTATTTCTTGGCACCATGCTTTCTATACTATTCTACCAATCAGTCAGGATTATGCCAGCCATTTTACCTTCCTAGATAAATAACACAACATGATAAATAATAAATGTTGATATAAACACTAATAAGCGTTGTTATAATATCCTTTTTCTCCACATTGTCAAGCTGATACCAAAGCCCAAGCTCTGCAGCTTTTCGGGGAGATTGCATCAGTCTTTCTGTCACAGGACCAGCTAGGCATTGTTGAGACTAAAGTCAACACAGTCCAGTTACACACTATTATATCAGAGAGACTCCTTCCACTGTGAGTAGGTTTTCACCCTCAGATTTTAATGTACATATATAGTCATTTTATCCTATGTTTATAACTGGTGCAAAAAGGTGTAGCTTCTGATTTTAAAAAAGAAGTAAATTCTTATTCTCAGTCTCTGGTATTTCTATCCTATTTTCTTAACATGAAGCAAAAGCAGTGGCTTCTCACCTTTTTTTTTTCTTAGTTATTGTATCCAGTTTTTTTAAACAGTGTGTAATAAAGTTAATGGCTTGTAAATTTTAAGGTGTCCAGTCATTTTATAAAGTTATCCTAATTTGAGATAAAGGTAGTTTTAGATGTAATCGTTCAGTTTGCAGTTTAAAATTAATAAGATCTCTTTTGTGCCTTTAATTACAATTTATGTTTGCATTGCTCTTTGTTAAACTTTAATATTATCTTGCCAACCTAACCAGTTTCATTTTGAATGTTAATCTGGCATTAAAAGTCTATGGTAAAACTCCAGCAAAACATAAGTAAACATTTTGAGAAGAATGAATCTCTTCTGTTGTAACCTGCTGATGGGAATTAAGGATAATTTTACAATTACTTAAGATTGCATCTTGCAGTTTACGAATGCACATTGTTCTGAGACCCTTGGAGATTGTCACTGGAGCTTTAATGTTTTCTGCTGTGCTGTCTGCAGATACTTCAGAGAGAGAGAGAGAGAGAGGGGGGGAGAAAGAGAAAGAGAGAGAGAGAGAGAGAGAGAGAGAGAGAGAGAGAGAGAGAGAGAGAGAGAGAGAGAGAGAGAGAGAGAGCAAGTCATATGGAATAAAGCCTGGTGCAATGAAGTCAATTCTTTTGACATTAAACAAGAAAATTGAGATTTCTAAGCTTAAATGTTTATAAATCCAGAAGAAAGAAAATTGTGATATTCTGCAATATCTGACTATTGAAGAAAATTGTTTCATAAGCACCATTGTGTTTTACTATTAATAAATTCAATACCTTCCTGGAACTGGGCAAAAAGTAGAATATACTTTGCACGTACTTGATATTTTACAGATTCCTCTGTAGTTTCAAACTATAAAATGTTTTTTGAATTTTGCAACTTCTCAAGCTTATTTGAAAAATAAAACTGCCCACAATATAATATTTATAGCATGCAAGTCACTAATATGGATGATGATATAAAAAGTTAACAGAAAATCAGCACGATAGTTTTCCAAAAATCGAAATTTGTAACTAGTCATAAAGCTAGATTTTTGATGGGTGGAGTCATCTATGTGTGTGTGTGTGTGTGTGTATATATATATATATATATATATATATATATATATATATATATATATATATATATATATATATATATATATATATATATATATATATATATATATATATATATATACACACACACAAGCACGCGTACGTGCACCTGGTGCTGATAGAATTTTGGAATTGCAGCTGAACTTTTAAAAGAAGGTGATCTTGCATTACATGCAAAGATATATCTATTAATAAAACTAATTTAGAAGACGGAGAAATTACCCCATGAATGGAAAGTGTCTTTAATAATACCCATTTTTAAGAAAGGAGACAAGTATAAGTATGAAAATTTTAGAGGAATATCACTATCATCTGCAAGCTATAAGAAACTATTGGCGGTACTGCTAAACAGGCTTAAACCATACGTCGAAGACATATTTGGAGATTACCTAGCGGGTTTCCGACAGAACAGGTCAACAATAGATCAGATATTCATTTTACGGCAAATAGTAGAGCAAAATGGGGAATATAGAAAAGATGTAAATAATAAACATATGATCAGTATGCCACAGTGTGTCTTTACTTCACAGAAGTTTTTTTTCTGGTACATATTTTATGCTGTTTCAACATGGTAAAGCAGCTGACATTTTAAGAAATCCATCTCTAGATTGGGATTTAAAATATGTGAATTCAGGACAACATTATGCATAATGGCTACTGTCCTGCTGCAAATCTGAGTAATGTTAGCATTTAACCATTTTTTTTAAAAACAAAATTACTGTGCAAAAAATATGCCTGTTTAAGAGTGATTCATGGCTTCCTTTGTCTGTATGTACTTTATTTCTGAACTCTACAGATTTGAACCCATCCTCTTAGACCAGGACCCACTACCCAGCTATGCCTTGAAGCTAATACTGACATTAATTGAGCATGATGTATCCTTCATCAAGCAGATAGAAGGTCATGGTCTTATTGCAGTCATTTTTCAGGTTTTGGTGGTAAGCATTGCTAGTTCAGGGCATAATAGTGTTTGCATTTGAGTGATCTGACCATTTCAGTTTCACTATCATCAGTAATATTTTTATCCTTATCAAAATTGTCTTTGTCATCATTATCTCAACCATCAACATCATCGTGACTGTTTCTGTGCATAACTGACATGAGAACAGTTCTTTACTTACAGCTCTTTGCCAATGCCGCCTCATAAAAATGAGTACCTAACAATTTTCAAAATTATCTGAGAAACGGAGGCTGCCAGAAAGAGAACTGGCCACTTCATGTCATATACTAGTCAGCAGTGTATGCAATGGTCTTCCCTCCCCTCCTCCCTTTTTAAAACTTGCAATCGTAGTTTTTTTTTTTTTCAAGTATCCATAAACCATCAGTTTTTAACCCTTTGGCTCGGTACTATGGATATCGCAATTCTTCAGCCTTGATTCCATGATAGGTGTTGTAAATCTGCTAGAAATTGGGCTTTTCTGCCTACCCCCGGGCGTGAACCCGGACCACAAGGAGTTTGTCACCCGGTCGCCGCGCAGTCCAGTTTAGCAAACTGTGCTAGCTAGCCGGGTTGCAATAGTAGTATCCTTGGAGAAGTGACAGGCACCTCTAAGTAGATCTATTGTCTCTGAAAAAAAATTAGATTATCTCTGGAAAACTGTGAGGTAGATTATTTTTATGAAGAACTATGAGCTAGTATACACTGACCCCCGTGTGGGTTCCGGGGCCCCATTGTGGGGAAAACAAGAATAGACCCACTGCCTCCCCAAAAGCATGTCGTAAGAGTCGACTAATTGGGGAGCTTCCTTTGAAGTCGGAGTGCATCTGCCGGAGAGGCAAGGAACCAACAGTCTGTATTCAGAGAATGAGATCTGTATGCACAAGGAACAACTGACTGCACACGAGAACCAGAACCTTCCGCCATGACCCAGAGTGTAAGCTGGTGAACGCGAAGAAGAAGAAGAGAAGAAAGAAGAAGAAAAAGAAGAAGAAGAAGATGAAGAAGAAGAAAGAAGGAAGAAGAAGAAGAAGAAGAAGAAGAAGAAAGAAGAAGACGAAGAAGAAGAAGAAGAAGAAGAAGAAGAAGAAGAAGAAAGAAGAAGAGAAGAAGAAGAAGAAGAAGAAGAAGAAGAAGAAGAAGAAGAAGTAAGAAGAAGAAGAAGAAGAAGAAGAAGAAGAAGAAGAAGAAGAGAGAAGAAGAAGAAGAAGAAGAAGAAGAAGAAGAAGAAGAAGAAGAAGAAGAAGAAGAGAAGAAGA
>CAJHNH020001727.1:85000-125000 GCA_905116865.2 Candidula unifasciata
AAGACAGAAGGAAAATAGTCACGACAGAAATGTAATCTTTACGTACTATGTTAGGTGTAACGAGGAAAGATTGACTTATGAACAATGATATCAGGATGAGAGTCGACGCAGAACCAATACTGAACTATATAGGTAGACAACAAATCAAATGGTTTGGCCATGTAACATGATTGGCATCAGACAGGGCACCACAGAGAGCAGTGATATACAGATACAGTGGTAACAAAGCCAGTGGTCGACCACGCAGAAGATGCAGAAATATTAACACTGGAAAGTACTTTATCTAAAGCGACAGAAGAGCCCACTGCAGAGATCTCTTCCTGTCCTGATGCTGCAAGGCATTCTAGGAGTAGAGAAAAAAGAGAAGAATTTCCTGGCCTCCTAAACTGCACAGGTGCAAATAGAACCACTATCATTAATTAGGCTTCTCAGGCACAAGTAACTGCAGCTGTGCTGGTTAAGCAGTATTTACATGGAGGGGTAACAGACAGATATGCTAGATTTGTGACTTCTTGTGGCCAAAGGGTTAAAGACATCACAGGTATAAAAATATGAAAGGCATGAAAATGCAAAAGATCACAGTTCTTAAAGGTTGCCTGTCCAGGGAGTATCATTCATGAATAGACCTACTATATGTTGAGGTTGATTACTGGCATAATGTTAATGAAAGTATTGAAGCACATCCTGTCTGTTATTGTGTTTGTTATGTTTGTAGAGTTGAAACACTTCTCTGTTATTGTGTAAACCAGGTTTAAAACAGTTAAAACACGTGTTTGTTATTGTATCAATCAGGTTTGATAAAACGAAAACACTTGTCTGTCATTGTATCAACCAGGTTTAACACAGTTAATACATTTTTTTTGGGTTATTGTCTCAACCAGATTTAATAAAGTTAAAACACTTGTCTATTATCGTCTCAACCAGGTTTAATAAAATTAAAACACTTGTCTGTTATTGTCTTAACCAGGTCTAATACAGTTAAAACACTTGTATATTACTGTATCAACCACGTTTGATAAAGCTAAAATGCTTGTCTTTTATCGTCTCAACCAGGTTTAATAGTTAACTCTTATTGTCTCAATCAGGTTTAATACAGTTGAAACACATGTTTGTTACTGTATCAAGCATGTTTGATAGAATTTACTCTTATTGTCTTGACCAGGTTTAATAGACCAGATAACCAATATATTCTTTGAAGTGTGGAATTCAGTCTGTGAAGGTGAAGGGGGTGGAAAAGATGTTAAAACATCTGTGATGATGCTGTTGACACTTCTAGACACACTGAATGCAATCCTCAGATATGTCTCCGAGGTGGTTCGTAGAGCTTTGCAGGTACTCCTTTTTGTGTGTGCCTTTTCATGTTTTTTTTTCCCTCTTTTTTCTTATTTTTTTCTTCTTAAATTTAAGATCTTTTGTTGTGATCACTATCAGGTGCCTTACCATCTGGCATGGCAGCCATGCTTTATAATCGGAGCATACCAGTTCATCAAATGACACCCTTCTTTGCCATGACAGAATGTCAAGAATCTTCTCTTACTGTCTTCCTCTGTCTCTCTGTTCATAAATCTTTCCATAGGTGAACTTCAAAATGTCATTTCCAGGCAACATCCTTGCTAAAAGAAAAAAGCTTCCCTACTTATCTTGGAATGGCATTTGATAAAAGGCTCACATGGAGCAAACATATAGAAAATGTAGAAGGAAAGGCCATTAGGTGACTAGGTCTGCTTAGAAAACTGGCAGGTACAAGTTGGGGAGCGAATGTAAAAAAAAAGTTTATAATGGAGCGATAAGACCCCATTTGGAGTTTGGTGCACCAGCCTGGTCATCAGCTGCTAATTCCCATCTACAATCGTTAGACAGAGTGCAAAATCAAGCCCTTAGACTCATCACAGGATCCATGAAACTGCACTAATCCTGGAGATGCAAAAAATGAACTGCAATGCATTGTCCTATAGAAGAGACACTCAAACTATGATCCACTGACCCATGGTCCACTGACTTTAAAAAACAAACAGCTGCTCTTGATCCAGGAAAGCTATCTCAAGCAGTCATGGATATATGCTTACGCAGATGCATCAGCAACCAGTCTAGTTAAAAATGGGGGTGCAGATATCTGTATGACTGCTGAAATACATAACGAGGACAAGAACATGCATCTTCTTATTCTGCGTTCACCATTAAAATGTTGAGTTTGCATATTGTATTGTAGTTTACAGCTAGACTTTGATATCTGCGCCTTTCAGCCCAACACATCCAATTTCAGCAAACCCATAATTGGTTGCCTTTTACGACTAGCTTCTTGGGGGGGGGGGGGGGGGGGGGGGGGGGGGGGAGGTGGTCACTGGACTTATTATTTGTTTCCCTCATAAAACTTTAATGAAATCTGAAAAGTTTAGAATTTGAAATATTTTTATTAGCGGCCTCTGACTTTTTCTAGTTCAGTCAGTTAATCAGTCAAGTGCTGACTCCACAGTGAAAGTTGGCTGCAGTGAATCACCACTGTGCTGTATTTTTCCCCCTGGATGTACAATCTCTGAGACCACTGTTTGCCCCTCTCTTGATGTTATCCTCCCACCTGTATTGCTGTCTGCCTCTTGCTAATTTGCCTTTAACTTTTCCATCCATTGTAAGTGTTTTGTTTTTTACTATGGCAAAAAATGCAAGAGTGTGTGTTAAAACAAGTTCCTGGTAACTGGGTACTCCTGCTGGGACGAAATTTTGTTAATGTTAACCAAGTGTATTTCTTAAATAAGTTTGTGTTAGCCAGATTTCACTACATTTTACTTGTCTGTTATTTTCTTCAGCATGTCTCTTTTCATTCCTACTTGCGTATGCTTTAAATTGGCATAAAGGTGGCTTAAAAATCTGCTGTGTTATTGCCAGGTCAAAAACAAAGGAGGCAGTGGCGCTCAGAAAGAGGCTGAGTTAGGGGAACAACTCTTGATGATGAACAAGTCGTTGACTGACTTAACTTCACTGCTGACTCAGTTGGTAAGTTTGTAGATGCTTCTTGCAATTTTTGAAAAATACATTCCTATCCTTCTTCTTCTTTGCGTTCGATTTCGTATGCTCAGTTCAGACCATCAGGTGGGTTGCCTCTATAAACTCGCATGTAAGTAGCAGGTCCTGCATGGTTCCCCATAGCTTGCTCTGCACACTTTGCTCTTGAGGCCAGGTGTCTTTTCAAAATTGTTGGTAGAGTGAGCAGGTCTCCAGAATGTGCTCAGGTGTTTGTAGTCCTGTTTGATAGGCACACTGTGGAGACTGTATAATATTTATTTTATGCATGTGGTAGTAGAGCCTTCAGTGTCCTGTTCATAGACGGAAAATTGTTATATGTTGCTTACTGAGTCTGCCGATGCGGTCTTGTGGATGTTTACTGTTAGTTTTCTCTTTCCAAAATTCCTTGTATTTTTCTTTGATAAGTGTTCTATCCATTTACTTTCTATTAAGTTTTGAAACTTAAAATTATTTATTCTGTTTTCAAGGTCTATAAGTATACATTGTTGCATCTTTATTTAAAGTTTGTAAGTTAAAACATAATTGTATCAATTTTGTTTTTGTTGCACAGTGTTGTACATGTCTCTGATTGTAATCTCTCTCATGGTTCCATTTGAGGAAACTTAGTTGATAGTCTTATTTTCATTCAAACCCTAATTTAATTCATTCGCTGTGGCAGAGCGGCTAGACCCTTGTCGCGGATTTAAAGGTTGTGGGTTCGTTTCCTGGTGGAGCTGGACTTTTTTCAAAAATGACCTTGGCTCCCAGGTCGTCTCAGCCTTGAGTGGGTACCAGGTGCAGTCCCAGGAAGCAAAGGTGGCCAGCGTGATCCTGACCACATCACCCTTCTTGTGCCAATTGGTCTATAAAATATAGGTTTAGCCCTATATGCCCTAAAGGCGGGAAAAAAAGGACCTTTACTTTTAATTACTTTACTAATTGAATTTATCCACTTAGTTTCCAGGATGTGATTTGGTTGATTCATAGACCATTTTATATTATATTAATTCACTCTACTCCATTCCTCTATAAATCATCTCTGTCTCTGCCTCCCCAAACCCCCACTGTCTGTCTGTCTGTGTCTGTCTGTCTGTCTGTCTGTCTGTCTGTCTGTCTGTCTGTCTGTCTGTCTGTCTGTCTGTCTGTCTGTCTGTCTGTCTGTCTGTCTGTCTGTCTGTCTGTCTGTCTGTCTGTCTGTCTGTCTGTCTGTCTGTCTGTCTGTCTCTCTCTCTCTCTCTCTCTCTCTCTCTCTCTCTCTCTCTCTCTCTCTCTCTCTCTCTCTCTCTCTCTCTCTCTCTCTCTCTCTCTCTCTCTCTCTCTCTCTCTCACACACATTGTAAGTGTATATGTATATATAAAAATATAGTTGATTGTTTTCTTAACTAGCTTTGCTATGAGGACACAGAAATACAAGACCTGGCTCTCAAGTGTTTGTCCCTGTTAGTGCAGCTGTTTGGTGGAGAGAGCAGAGATGCTATGTCATCTGAGAATATAGTAAGTTTAAATCTGCTTTTTACATCTTTCACTCCTAGTAGATTTCACAGCATTTACTCACAGTGGCTAGTAACCACAACAGAAAGAAAAAAAAAGGAGTGTTTGGTTAGTTGGCACCTTTCCATCTGTCCAGATGATAATGTTCTATTGTGCTACAGAGAACCATGGGACTCACAGCCCATGGAAGTGACAAGTGTGACTGGCAAGACCTGCTCAGGTTAATAATCTTCCACAATAATTGCATGGGATTTTAGGACCATTATTGCCATCACTTGTATTTGATATGTTTCTTCTCATATTTGATATGTTTCTTCTCATCTTTGACATGTTTCTTCTCATATTTGATATGTTTATTGTCATATTTGATATGTTTCTTGTCATATTTGATATGTTTCTTGTCATATTTGATATGTTTCTTCTCATATTTGATATATTTCTTCTCATATTTGATATGTTTCTTTTCATTTTTTATGTTTCTTCTCATATTTGATTTGTTTCTTCTCATATTTGATATGTTTCTTCTCATTTTCGACATGTTTCTTCTCATATTTGATATGTTTCTTCTCATATTTGATATGTTTCTTCAGCTCTTAACCTGTCAGCAATCATTTCCCTTTTTTTCTTTCTTCCTATTCCCTTTCCAAATTCACCCCCTTTCCCGTGGCACCACAAGGCCTGAAGTTTTGTAGTGACCATGTGTTGACCATGCATAATTTCTTTCTCTCTCAGTCTGCTTAATTAACACCAGAGGAATGGTAACACCAAAAGGTTACCAATCTCTTTCTTAAATGTTTATTGCATTCTAGACACCACGTTATGGTCTGATATGTTTGTAATTGTTGTTGTGTTTGTTTTTTGACCTGTGCTTGGTTAATATAAATTTCTATAACCTTTGGTGCCATTTCAATGGTTTGAGATTAATTCTGTCCATATTTCATGGTTGTGGATTTCAAGTTTTACAATGGACGTGGCTATTGAAGACACCTTTTTTTAGGGGGTGCCTAGTTGGTCGTATTCTTATAAAACTGCTTGTTTTGTTTCCCTCTTTCTAGGTTCTGGGGTGTAAAGGTTAATTGCCCTCTGATACTGAAATAGTGGTAGTTCAGGGTATAGAAGCTTGATCTGACTGTCCAGTGGCCATAAATTCAAATTTTTATTGAGACCTGATTTTTAAAAAAAACTGACTTGGGTACCAGCCCAACCTAAAAGTGGTTACCAGAAATTATTTTAGAAATTAAGGAGGTCAATAGGATTGTAGTGACCCATTTTCTCCTTGGTAAGTTGTGTTCCAGACGGAATTACGTCAGCTAATAAAAATGAATGAGATATTTAAATGTAACGAGGGCAAAGCCATGAATCGTGGAAAAAATGTTGGCCAAATGAAATCTGTGTGAATCGGAGAACACGAAAAAGTCGTAATTATAATGTGGGCGTTAGAAGATTATATAATGCCTTAGAAAGAGCATGTTGATTGTCTTGTTTTGGCCAAGAAACTGAATGCATTAAGAACGGAGGAGTGTTTGTCGTATCCAGTGTGAGTCTGATATTTCTGCAAAGTTTCAATGCTTACTTGACCAGACAGTAAAGAACTAGCGGAAATCCTGGCAGCCAGCTGATGTTTTGTGTTAGCTCGTATGGAGAAAATTGTGTTTGTTTTTTCCTGTGGTAATGGTGGTTGTTTTCTGCCAAAAGCTAATGTAGTTGCGTAGAAATACATCTTAGGATATATAGTGAGTACCTAGACTTCTTCCCTCATCATATACTGGCTGAAGAAACTGCGAGTGGAAAATAAAGTGTGAAACCGCATTGTGTCGTTCACTGTCATCCATTTTTACTCGTGGTGTGGATGTCGGTGCGGGAAAGAGGAGTCTGCAAGTGACTAGAGCCAGAGTGAATAAGAACAGAATCATTGCAAGGATGTTGACCAAATAACACATCAAATGATAGGTAATTTTTTTATTTACATTTTTGGTTAGTATAATATGCCTAATATATTTTAATGTGTGGGATATAGGTCCTTCACTTTAGTATTACATGCTGTTAATCAGAATTTTTAAATACTCATATTTCTATATATTTTCTGTTTTAGGAATGTTACTGTAAAGCTCTTAGAGTATCAGAGCCAAAGAAACAGAAAGTTTTACTGAGGATTATCAAGAGACTGGTAAGTGATAACTGGGAGCTGTTTTATGGTAAATATGATTGCAGACATCAGGGGTGTCCCAGGGGAAGGGGTTAAACCACCAAGGTTGTTTCTTTAGTTTTTGGAGTGAAGGTTTCGTAGTTATTACAGTTCCCTGATGGTTATCCTTGTGGTAAGGTGTTTTGTGCACTTTGCAGTGTTAACGGCAGGAAAACTGCTGTGCAAAAAAAAGAATGAGCCAAATCAGACAAAACCAGGTGCAGCTAAGCTGATCCTTTTACTTTTAATCATCTTTTAAACTGTAATCATCTTTTACTTTAGCTAGTTTTCTATGATCTATCTTCACAACTGAAGAGCTCCTGGAGTGTTTTACTGCAAGATATTAAAGAGAAACAGCTACTGTAAAAAATTATAATTGATTTACATCTTCTTATTCAGCATTCCATGTCCTTGAGGTTCATTCCTGTAGATATCACCTGCATCCATTAATCTCTGTGAGTGTCTTTCTCTTTCTCTACGTGTTTGTAGGTCTGCCTGCATATTATCTCTCATCTACTCCCACTCATAACTTCTCTGTGCTGAATATCTGTCTGCCTCTTGATCTACTCCAACTCATATCTTCTCTGTGCTGAATATTTGTCTGTCTCTTGGACTACTCCCACTATCTTTTGCATGCTCAATATCTGTCTGTCTCTTGGACTACTCCCACACATATCTTTTGTAAGCTCAATATCTGTCTGTCTCTTGGACTACTCCCACTCATATCTTTTGTAAGCTCAATATCTGTCTGTCTCTTGGACTACTCCCACTCATATCTTTTGTAAGCTCAATATCTGTCTGTCTCTTGGACTACTCCCACACATATCTTTTGTAAGCTCAATATCTGTCTGTCTCTTGGACTACTCCCACTATCTTTTGTATGCTCAATATCTGTCTGTCTCTTGGACTACTCCCACACATATCTTTTGTAAGCTCAATATCTGTCTGTCTCTTGGACTACTCCCACTATCTTTTGTATGCTCAATATCTGTCTGTCTCTTGGACTACTCCCACTCATATCTTTTGTAAGCTCAATATCTGTCTGTCTCTTGGACTACTCCCACTCATATCTTTTGTAAGCTCAATATCTGTCTGTCTCTTGGACTACTCCCACTATCTTTTGTATGCTCAATATTTGTCTGTCTCTTGGACTACTCCCACTATCTTTTGTATGCTCAATATCTGTCTGTCTCTTGGACTACTCCCACTCATATCTTTTGTAAGCTCAATATCTGTCTGTCTCTTGGACTACTCCCACACATATCTTTTGTATGCTCAATATTTGTCTGTCTTTTGGACTACTCCCACACATATCTTTTGTGTACTCAATATTTGTCTGTTTCTTGGACTATTCCCACTCATATCTTTTGTGTGCTCAATATCTGTCTCTTGGTCTACTCCCACTCATATCTTTTGTATGCTCAATATTTGTCTGTCTCTTGGACTACTCCCACACATATCTTTTGTATGCTCAATATTTGTCTGCCTCTTGGACTACTCCCACTCATATCTTTTGTATGCTCAATATTTGTCTGTCTCTTGGACTACTCCCACTCATATCTTTTGTATGCTCAATATTTGTCTGTCTCTTGGACTACTCCCACTCATATCTTTTGTGTGCTCAATATTTGTCTGTCTCTTGGACTACTCCCACTCATATCTTTTGTGTGCTCAATATTTGTCTGTTTCTTGATCTACTCCCACTCATATCTTTTGTATGCTCAATATTTGTCTGTCTCTTGGACTATTCCCAATCATATCTTTTGTGTGCTCAATATCTGTCTCTTGGTCTACTCCCACTCATATATTTTGTATGCTCAATATTTGTCTGCCTCTTGATCTACTCCCACTCATATATTTTGTATGCTCAATATCTGTCTCTTGATCTACTCCCACTCATATATTTTGTATGCTCAATATCTGTCTCTTGATCTGCTCCCACTCATATCTTTTGTGTGCTCAATATTTGTCTGTCTCTTGATCTACTCCCACACAAATCTATTGTATGCTCAATATCTGTCTGTCTCTTGATCTGCTTCCACACATATCTTTTGTGTGCTCAATATTTGTCTGTCTCTTTGTCTACTCCCACTCATAAATTTTGTGTACACAATATCTGTCATTCTCTTAGTGTACTCCCTCTCATATCTTTTGTGTACTCAATATTTGTCTGTCTCTTGGTCTACTCCCACTTATAAATTTTGTGTGCTCAATATTTGTCTGTCTCTTGGTCCTATCCCACTTATAAATTTTGTGTGCTCAATATCTGTCTATCTTTTGGTCTACTCCTACTCATGTCTTTTGTGTGCTCTATATTTATCTGCCTCTTGGTCTACTCCCACCCATATTTTGTTTACTCAATATTTGTCTACCCCTGGTCAACTCCTGCACATCTTTTCCGTACTCAGTTTTTTTGGCTATGTTATCTTCCATTCTCTCTAAATGACCCTGTGTATCACTTAAAGAGGCTATATTTGCAGTGTAAGGTGCAGGAGGGAAGCCAGATGTCTTGTGCATTCTCTGATCAAATGTGAGAGCAAATAACATCACTTCATTACTGGGATTCAAAAGTTCTTTTTCATCATGGTTCTTTGCAGAATGTTGCCCGAAAGCCACTTTATTGCATCATAAACTTTTATGCCAAGTGTCCTTTGCATACTGAATTTGCTGCCGTCAGGATGGTCACCCGCGACCTCTACTCTAAAAAAATACTTTCCATTATTGTTTTCTCCACAAATCTATGCTGTTTTTTTACCTGAGTATTCTGGTTTCTAAAAAATGATACTGTTTATGAGCCAGTCCCTGTCATTGTTCAGATCCTGTAGAATTTCAGTAGTTTTTCTTTTTCTTGATCTATTGTACTGTAGGAATCTTCCTTCAACTTTTTGCCTATTCTGATCTCATTCTCTTTAAACAGTCACTAAGAATTTAAGGAATTTTATAACGAGACAGCCTCCATTAGCAAGTAAAGATGGACATTCAAATGTGACCACATCTTGCATATTTTTCTTTATTCAATTTCTTAATTTCTGTAATTTTCATGAAGTGGTTGGCATACATATTTCATTGGTGGTCTCTGTGATAAAGTGGTCTAGCTATTTGCCTTGTGTTCTGAAGGTTATGTGTTTATTTTGCAGATGTATCATTCAATTCATGAGTGCAATTATTAGGGACATCCCAGGGGATTACTGAAGCTATGGAGTTCATGCTTTTTGTATCACTCTTGGCAGTTGGTTAGCCATTTTGCAGAGAGAGACCAAGCCATATAGGATAAACTGAGGCAGCAAAATTGATTCTCTTGGCTTTAACTTTAAAAATAAACTTTTAATCAACAATTTAAAAAAAAATCTTTTAACCCAGATTTATTGAGTTCCCATGTGAGTGTGTTGACGAAATGTTATAACTCAATTCTTGATCATCAGGTGCCTTGCTGTCTGGCATGGGCCATCATGCCTCTCCATAATCCGCGATCTCCAGCAGCATGTATCAGTTCATGTGCTGACACACCTTTATTCCATGCAACAAGACTGTCAGAATCTTCTCTCATTGTCTTCCTCTATCCCTCCTTCCACAGACCTTTCCAGTGGTCACAATATGTTTTCCCTCTTCTCATAACATGACTGAAAAATGATGACTGTCTCCTATGGACATCTGTGATAAGTTGTTCTCTGTCTCCCACCTCTTTCACAACCTCTTGGTTGCTCTTTTTTGGCTTTCCTATGTATTTTAAGCATTCTTCTGTAAAACCACATCTCTGAGGCCTCAAATTGTTTGGCCTGCCTACCTATTGTCCAGCACTCGCAGCCACATGTTAAAACTGGATGTATGTAGCAAGCAAGAATTTTTTTTTCTAACTCTCAATGACATAGATATACTGCATAAGATGTTCTTCATTATATAAAATGCAGTTTTTGCCTGTCCTATTCTGTTTTTTAGCTCAATAATGCTAATTCCACCTGATGTTATCCATGTGCCCAATAACACGATTGACTTTTATTAAACATAAAACACATTGTAACCCAATTACAAAGATTAAATGTTATATTGCAGCTGAACACAGACTCCCGCCATTTAAGCTGTTTGAAGAAATCAGGTGATGAACTAGCTGAAACAATTAAGTCCTTGGCAAATACAGCCAGGTATGTTTCATATTATCAGTCAATCATTCTTCTTCTTTGCATTCTGGTGGAAAGTACTGGTTGCTTGTCCACTTTTGGCCTTTAGTCTTGTTCTAGAACTTGAGTTTTGCCTACACAATTGTTCTTCAGGTCTGGCTTATTTGTTCGTATCCTTGCCTCTCGGGTGGATGCACTCTGACTTTGAAGCAAGTGCGCCTGTTTAGTCAGTTGACTTTTTTTTTTACAAGCTGGGGGGGGGGGGGGGGGTGTTTATTGGGTCTCTTCTCCCCCCTCTCCCACAATGGGACCCCAGAACCACACAGGGAAATCAGTCATTAAGTTGTTGTCTCTGTAATAAAGGTTACATAAAAACATTGATACTGTATTGAACTCAAGCTAGTTTTCTTTCAGACATCTACTCTGTATAGCTTTCTGTGTCTGGCTTTTTGCAACATTGTTTTTTTTCCTGATGAGCATGTTTACGAAATTTTATAATTTCGGTATTTCCCTCTTTGCCACTATAGGAGTCGGTCTGCAGCTGATCTGTCCTAAGTATCTGTGTCAGTGTTGGTTTCTTTAAGTTTTCAGGTCACTTTGGCATCTGTCCTTTTGGTAAGACTTGACCTTCCTACTTTCCTGCAGATCTTCTCCTGTGTCCAGTTCACTGTGCAGGAGAGACTTTTTTATGTAGGTAGATGAGACAGGTAGTATTCATTTGCGTTCATCTGAGGACATAAGTATGTTGTGCCCGTTTACAGTATGGCTGCAATATCTGAGCTTTTCAGCCAACACATCTGACTTTCTCAGGCATTTATTGCTTGGGATAGCCTTCCTGAAAAAAGAAGGTCAACAATGATTGTGAATGAGTCAGAAGTTTATCATTAACCCAGTTGATCAGAGAGACCAAAGAAATCAGTTATGCTGTGTGTTACAATCTGTTTCAAATCCCAGATAAACTGCTGTATTGGTTTCACTGCATTGATCAGTCCCTGGATGATACATTTATCACTTTTGGTCCAGTTTGCAACTGTGCAGTGTCTAGAATGACCTGGTTTGATCATATTTACTAAAAATAGCAGCTGAGAGAGTTACAGTCATCATGTGGCGTGGTTGGGCTCCATTATGTTTCATAAAAACATTTCATGACATAAGTGCTGTGGGTTTTGTTAATCACAGGAACAAATATGTTCAGGTATCCTGTCAGCAAGTTATGATAGATTTTTAAAGTTTTAAAGGTGCCTGTTCAAATGTGTAAACATTAAATTTGTCCTGATAATAACTTCTTAGGAGGCTGAACTCGGTATCAAGAATTTGTTGATAAAGATGTAAAATCTTGGCCAAATTTTACAGTGGGATTACTGCACATGCTGTTTGAAACTTGTGTGGGATCTAAGCCCCAATTTGAAACTCACGTGGGTTCCAGGCCCCAGTTTAAACTCATGTGGGTTCCATGTCCCAGTTTGAAACTCATGTGGGTTCCAGGCCCCAGTTTGAAACTTGTGTGGTTTCCATGTCCCAGTTTGAAACTCATGTGGGTTCCAGGCCCCAGTTTGAAACTCGTGTGGGTTCCATGCCCCAGTTTGAAACTCATGTGGGTTCCATGCCCCAGTTCAAAACTTGTGTGGGTTCCAGGCCCCAGTTTGAAACTCATATGGGTTCCAGGCCCCAGTTTGAGACCTGTGTGGGTTCCAGGCCCCAGTTTGAAACTTGAGTGAGTTCCAGGCCCCAGTTTGAAACTCACATGGGTTCCAGGCCCCAGTTTAAACTCATGTGGGTTCCATGTCCTAGTTTGAAACTCACGTGGGTTTCAGGCCCCAGTTTGAAACTTGTGTGGTTTCCATGTCCCAGTTTGAAACTCATGTGGGTTCCAGGCCCCAGTTTGAAACTCGTGTGGGTTCCATGCCCCAGTTTGAAACTCATGTGGGTTCCAGGCCCCAGTTTAAAACGTGTGGGTTCCAGGCCCCAGTTTGAAACTCATATGGGTTCCAGGCCCCAGTTTGAAACCTGTGTGGGTTCAAGGCCCCAGTTTGAAACTTGAGTGAGTTCCAGGCCCCAGTTTGAAACTTGTGTGGGTTCCAGGCCCGAGTTTGAAACCCACGTGGGTTCCAGGCCCCAGTTTGAAACTTATGTGGGTTCCAGGCCCAAGTTTGAAACTCATATGGGTTCCAGGCCCCAGTTTGAAACTTGTGTGGGTTCCAGGCCCCAGTTTAAACCTTTGGTGGGTTCCTGGCCTCAGTTTGAAACTTGTGTGGGTTCCAGGCCCCAGTTTGAGACCTGTGTGGGTTCCAGGCCCCAGTTTGAAACTTGAGTGAGTTCCAGGCCCCAGTTTGAAACTTGTGTGGGTTCCAGGCCACAGTTTGAAACTCACATGGGTTCCAGGCCCCAGTTTAAACTCATGTGGGTTCCATGTCCCAGTTTGAAACTCACGTGGGTTCCAGGCCCCAGTTTGAAACTTGTGTGGTTTCCATGTCCCAGTTTGAAACTCATGTGGGTTCCAGGCCCCAGTTTGAAACTCGTGTGGGTTCCATGTCCCAGTTTGAAACTCATGTGGGTTCCATGCCCCAGTTTAAAACTTGTGTGGGTTCCAGGCCCCAGTTTGAAACTCATATGGGTTCCAGGCCCCAGTTTGAAACCTGTGTGGGTTCCAGGCCCCAGTTTGAAACTTGAGTGAGTTCCAGGCCCCAGTTTGAAACTTGTGTGGGTTCCAGGCCCCAGTTTGAAACTCACGTGGGTTCCAGGCCCCAGTTTGAAACTTATGTGGGTTCCAGGCCCAAGTTTGAAACTCATATGGGTTCCAGGCCCCAGTTTGAAACTTGTGTGGGTTCCAGGCCCCAGTTTAAACCTTTGGTGGGTTCCCGGCCTCAGTTTGAAACTTGTGTGGGTTCCAGGCCCAAGTTTGAAACTCATATGGGTTCCAGGCCCCAGTTTTAAACTTGTGTGGGTTCCAGGCCCCAGTTTAAAACTTGTGTGGGTTCCAGGCCCCAGTTTGAAACTTGTGTGGGTTCCAGGCCCCAGTTTGAAACTTGTGTGGGTTCCAGGCCCCAGTTTGAAACTTGTGTGGGTTCCAGGCCCCAGTTTGAAACTTGTGTGGGTTCCAGGCCCCAGTTTGAAACTTGTGTGGGTTCCAGGCCCCAGTTTGAAACTTGTGTGGGTTCCAGGCCCCAGTTTGAAACTCGTGTGGGTTCCAGGCCCCAGTTTGAAACTCGTGCAGGTTCCAGGTCCCATTTTTAGGAATGTTGTCGGGGAGGTGAAATTTTCAGTATGAATTTAAGAGTCAAGAGGCTAAGAAGTGAATTGTTATCATTTATTTTCCAGCTCCCATGCAGATATAGGTCTATCCAGTGTTGCTGCAGAAATCCTGAAAATGATCGGGTGTGTGTGATCAAGGTCTGCCTGGCTAGCCACATGTGGCAACATGTCAAGTGTCAGCTTCTGGCTTTATGTATAGATCTTATGCTTTGATATCACTGTTTATAATCTTTTTATCCACTTTTTTTGAGAGTGTTAACATGCTCGTGTGCTTGCATGTGGTGCGTTCAATTCAACACATTTATTCATCCATAAATTTACTCTTCTTTCATGTCCTTATTGCTTTTTATGACTTTAAATATGTGTTTTTGTCTGTCTGTTAGTAACCTAGACCATAACATAACCAGTTACTTCTTAATCTCCCCATATTTGGAAGTAGAAGTACACACCATTCTGAACCTGCCATTTTAATGCAATCAATAACATGCTATGGGCACAGCAGAAGAAAACATTCTACTCAGGAGCTGGGCGACGGAACCTTTTTCAACCAGAACATTTAGGGTGTCAATCTAATTTCAAATAATGGGCTCCAGATAATTTAGAAAACAATTCTAGCATTTGTTTAGGAGGTAAGATGATCAGGAAGGGTATAACCACTCAACTAAACATGTGAACACCTGACACTTCATAGGCCAGTCGTTGCATAACTGTGCGTTGATTCTAACTTATCTTCTTCTTCTTAGTGTTAATTGGCTACAAATTCCGGCAGAAAGTTATGGCTGTTTGTTTACCTCCAGACTTCAGTCTTTTTCCAGAATTTGAGTTTTGCATGCACATCCATTTTTACAGATCTGGCTTATTTGCAGACTGTTAGTTCCTTGCCTCTCGGACAGATGCACTCTGCCTTCAGAGAAAAAGCCACTATTTAGCCACTTTAACAACATCCTTATAGGTGTGGGAGGCGGGGGCAGTGGGTCTATTCTTTATTCCCCTCAGAATAGGGCCCTGAAACCCACATGGGTAACCTTAGTAGATTTAGATTTCTCCTTCTTTTCAAGGTTTCTTGTTGGTTTAATTTTTACATGATGTAAATATTGCTGTTGACCATGCCATGAAATTTATTTAGCTACTACTTTTATTAAAAAAACTCAGCACATGTTGCCCAGTTTTATTGTACTGTTGAGTTGTAACTATATATACATAATCCAGTTTTGTCCTTTTTAGGACAAAACTTTTTTATTTGAAGCCCCACCCTGGCTTTTGCCAGGGGCCGCAATATAGGCAGGCCATAAATATGGCCAAATGTCTGAACGCGGTTTCTGGGACCTCTCCACGGTGATCCTCATCCACATGGTGGCACTTTGTGTCATCGGGTGTTTATGGCTTGTGTGATGTTCTGGTGAAGTAGAAAGTCAGTCAGTCAGTCGACTGTTGAGTTGAGTTGAGTTGATTCAAGAGCCGACATCACATCACTTGGGGCATTTCCATAAGCGCAACACCCTCATCTTCAGCAGCCAGTGAAGAGTTCCGATACAAATGGTGCCAGCAGCATTCTGATTAAACGTCCATCTTGCCTTTCCTCCAAGGCTCGAGTATCTGCCAGAACCTCTCGTCACTCCCCGCTGCATCAGTCTCACCAGACTATGGCGATCCATCTGCTCCTCCGAACTGTACACGCTCTCCCATCAGTGCTGATGGCTGATCCTCAAAGTTGGAGGTTTCAACATGAGAATGGAAACATCAAGATGCAGAGGAAGGCTAAGAATGGAGTTAATGGATAGATGGAGTTAAAAATTTGCTGAAACTCAACAATATCCTCCATGCAGGAAGCTAACGAACACGCCCAATTCCACAAACTTAACATTAGCCGTGCCTGCGATGCATAACAGCATTAAACAGAGAAAGACAATGAATAGATAGAAGTTGGAAATTGAAGTGTATGGCTGACACGCGCACCTTTATAAAACATAATTTCACCTCAAATTCGGATAGAGTGCAAACACTTGGTGTCAACAAGAATTCAGACTGAGATCAAACACTTAGTGTCCCTAAGAATTTGGACGGGGTGCAAACACTTGGTGTCACCAAGAATTCAGACTGAATGCAAACTCTTGGCTTCACAATGAATTCAGACGGAGTACAAACATTTGATGTCACTGAGAATTCAGGCAGAGTGCAAACACTTGGCTTCATCAACTGGAAAGAAAAAGCCACTCAAAGAGACTACTGGAGGTGCATGATTTCTGCAGCAAGGAATCTTAAATGTTGAAGAAGAAGAATCATGCTGGAGTGTTACCCAGAGTCTTAGTTGGTTCGTTGGTTGCCTGTGAATCTGAAAGCTGAGTTTTTGCTCCTGAATATTATACTGCTCACACTGTATGGGTCCTGAAAATGGACTTATGGTAATCAGAATTAGATTGGTGCAGACAGTTTCCCCCCAAAATACCCAAACTACACTTTATGGCAAAACATTTTGCCAGCTGGCCAGAAAGTCCGCTATTAGAAATTTTTTAAACATGGATTTAAAAGAAAAAAAAAACAGTCATTGGCTTTAATTTGTAAGTAAAGTAAAAGTAAAGGACTCTTTCCACACCATCGGGCATATAGGGCTAGATTTATTTTATAGACAAATTGGCACTTAGTGGGTGATGTGGTCAGCATCATGCCAGCCACATTGACTTCCCTGGACTCCACATGGTACCAATTCAAAGCTGAGTCAACGCGGGAGCCATTGCCATTTTGAAAAAAAAAAAAAAAAATCTGGTACCGCCAGAACCTGAATGCATGACTCTAATCCGCATGTGAGCGTCAGGCCACAGCTCTCTCCAGTAAGGCCTAGACGTACTTTTGCTCAGCTGTACACCATAGGTTAAGCCATAGCGAATAAAGTGTGTTATTTTAGAATTACCTGAAAGTGGTACTATGGATTTTACATCTATATATACACTGTTTTATTTACATTTCTGAAATAGACTGTTTTAAAGTGTTAAGTATTATTAACTATGCCTGTGAAATGTTCTAAACCGGAGTGTCGCTTGAATAATGGTCCTTCATGTGAATGTGTTTAAATTTCCTTCAGATTCTCTTTTAAGATCAAGATAGCTAAATAAAATTCCACGGAAAAATGTGACTTCTGGGAAAACCAGTCTAGTATGTATGAAGCATTTTCGTGTGTCTGATATTAATGATTCAGATAAAAAGGTAGATAAATCTGGAGTAGAGCATATAATAAGTTATTTGGGTGATTCGCTTTAGATTTATCTTCAATGTGTTGTATTTTCATGGAGAAGCATCTCGACTCTAAGGACAGAGGAGAACAATACTACACTTTATAAACTTTGTGTCTCTTAGTTTCACGATGCCTCACAAAGTAGGTTAACATATTTCTAAGAGGAGTTATTTACATATTTCAAAGAGGAACTATAAGAAAATTTCTAATAGTAACCATTAACATATTTCTAGAAGGATGTTAATGAATCGCTAAGAGTACGAGAAAATGTTAATATAGTTATAATGAGAACTGCTAATATCTTTCATAAAGTATCTGCTACAGTATTTCTTCAAGAAACTATTAACATATAATTATTTCTTACATACACTTCTAACTCATTTTATCATAAATTGACTGTAAATCTCTAATGTAAACTGCCAACAGATTTTAACATAAACTGTCAGTAAATCCCCATCATAAACCGCCAACACATTTTTATATAAATTGCCAATAAATCTCTAACATTTATTGCTAACAGATTTTAACATAAACTGCCTATAAGTATCTCAAACACTGCCAACAGATTTTAACATAAATTGTCATTGCATCTCTCATACACAGCCAGCAGATTTTAACATAAATTGTCATTGCATCTCTCATACACAGCCAACAGATTTTAACATAAATTGTCATTGCACAGCCAACAAAGGTTAACATAAATTGCCAGTAAACCTCTAACATTTACTGTCTACAAATTTTATTTAAATTGTCATGAGGGGGGGGTGGGGGGTGGGGAGCAGTGATGTCACGCTAATGATGACAAACTGATGACCTAAACCTCATGGCTTATTTGGAGAAAGGGTAATAGTTACAAAGGTCTTGCAATATACCAACCATTTACACACTAGCTAACTCCTCATTAGTCGACCTTGAGCCACACGTCCTTGGGTTACTTTCACAGGAGTGTTCCGCAGTGCTGATCACATCTCGTGTTGTATATTTCACCATGCCAGAGGTTTTAACACTCCAAAAACATCGACAACTGGGTCTAACACAAAACCCCTTTAGAGAGTGATGAAACCTATGTCACAGGCAGTCTCTTTCTTGGAATAAAAACGTAAATGCAAGACAATAACAGACCGCCACACCCATACCTCGACCATAATAGACTATTCCAACAAACTTAACAATGGAACGTGACCTACTTTCCCTGGGGAGACAAACATAACCGGAGAAGGCATTGGTCAAGCCAATACACCACGATGACTCCTGGCGTCAGTTTGAACCTTTACCAGAAAATTACTGGGAAGTAAATAGGGCCCGTGTGGTGTTGACCACATCACGTGTCAGGGTCATTTCCCCCCATCTGGGTTCAAGGAACCCTCTTTGTGGAGACAAGAACAGACCCAATGCCCCCGAAACATGTTATGTGAGCAGAAGTGTAGCAAAGGAAGTACAGGTGGTGCGGGTCGCACGGGGTGTGTGTGTGTGCATGTGATGTAGGACAGGAAATTGTCCTCACGAGGTACCACATGCCCTTGATACGCCACTGCTTAGGCGGCCACTAATTAGAAGTTTTTACCCTTCGAAGTCAATCTACCTTTAAGACGAGGGACCAGCAGTCTGCACATAGCTGAGTTAGATCTGTAAACCGGACGTAAACGCAAAACTTCCAAGTTCTAGATCAAGACCAAAGTCAAGAAGTGGACGAACAACAAGAACTCTCCTCCAACGTTTACAGCCGGTGAACGCTAAGAAGAAGGCGGAGGAGGAGAAAAAAGAATTTCAATTGCTTTATAAACATATAGGCCTATATAATTTATGTTATATACATATATCCCCGTGTGGGTTCTGGGTCCCTGTTATGGGAGGTGGGGGGGGGGGGAGAACAGACCTACTGCCTACCCAAAAGTAGTCGTAAGAGTCGACTAATTGGAAGCTTTCTTCGAAGTCGAAGTGCGTCTGCCTGAGAGGCAAGGAACCAGCAGTCTGCATACAAATGAGTCAGATATGTAAAACTGATGCACACTCAACACTTAGGTACTAGAACAGGCCTGCAGTCTAAAAGTGGATGAACAACCATAACTTTCCGCCAGAGTTTACAGCTGGTGAACGGGAAGTAGAAGAAAATGATAGACACATAAAACCTAGAGATCATATAGTGTGAAAAGTGTTCATTACTTTATTTTACACCTCCACGTAAACAAACCATGATATTGCAAACGCAATTCTTGGGGCCTGGTGCCACTAAGACTCATTTATTTGTCTACCAGATGAGGAGACGAACTGCCCCGAAGCATATCGTAACATGCCTAACTAATATGGTTGTTTTCAAATTTTAAACGGGATCTTTCTGGCCGAAAAGTATCGCAACCTAACAGTAGACTATTATCTGGCAACTTTTCGCACACCTTTCGATAAGCAGACAAAAAACATGCCGCCATTTGTTACCTAGTCAGAGATGCATTGTTATGTAATCAGCACGGAGCAAAAAGCTAACATTAACTTCTTTTTAAAACTCAGAAAAAGTGCCATTGAAACAGTTTAACTGATCCAAGAAGTTTATGGGGATAATTGTTTATCTCGTGCACAAATTTTCAGGTGGTATTCACGATTAAAAAGTGGTGTAGAAATGAATTCTAATGCTCCCAGACCTGGACGCCAAATTTCTATTCGTAATGATGAACTCATTGCAAAAGTCAGAGAACGGACTCAAAAAGATCTTTGTTTTACTTATAAGATGATGGCAGATGAATCTGATGGTAATAGAGAGACCATTCATACAATTTTAGTGCAAGATTTTGGCTGGTTTGTACCAGATTCGTTGTTTAATGAGTAGCCAAGAGACATCATCAAAACAAGAATGTTTGGCCCAAAAGCAAATGTGTGTTCTCAGCCTTCCACCCTATTTCCCAGATTTGTCTCCCTATGATTATTTTCTATTCCCAAAATTTAAATTTCGAATGAAAGGAACCATTTTTTAACGACTTTGATGACAAATGGCCGTAAGTCCAAGTCCTTTTGAGAGAGAAAAAAAAAAAAAAGAAAGCTCGACCACGTTCAGACTGCTGCTAGCTAGCCTAGGCTGCTAGCAGTCTCCGCCTATATTTGTGGTCTGGGTTATTTGCGTCACTTTCGTGACTGAATACTAGTGTTTGTGCCATTTCTGGGCTTGATGCTTCCACCCGAATCAAACCGCTCGTCCTGTTGTCACTGGTACATGTCTTCCTTCTTCTTGCTTGGTGTTTCCTATTTGTTCTGTCTCC
The DNA here is from genome assembly GCA_905116865.2 of Candidula unifasciata. NCBI lineage: Eukaryota > Metazoa > Mollusca > Gastropoda > Stylommatophora > Geomitridae > Candidula > Candidula unifasciata. The sequence goes on from CAJHNH020001727.1 coordinate 105,521, forward strand.
CTTTGATCTGGCTAGGCGTATCTCGAAGGAGAGCTAGCTTCCATACACAACGTCTTTTGGACCACCATTTATTAAAATTTTGAGTATTTTAATTTTGCCAAAAATTACTGAAAACAGTTTTTGAATTTGAATAGTTCCGAAATGTGAAAATTTTCCGCGTGTGACCATAGTGGTCTTATAGTTGTCTTTCTGTAAAATGAACGGGTTAGTCATGTAATGGAAATGTGTGTGAGAGTTTATGTGGAGCCTTAAGCGGGTCCAGTCGTCATTTGTTATTATGTTATTTGTCATTATCGAGTCACCTGTTTTCCCTATTTGCTGTCAGTCATATCTTGTTGTGAGTCCTGTCGGTCATGTGCATGTTGTATGCATGCTGTGGAATGGGATGGTTTTGTGTATGAATCCCTGGAGTATATGGACGCACCCAACTAGGTGTATGCGTACATGCACTCGAGTACCCATACACGTAGACAACACTACATATTTGCACATCCTTTCATACTTATCCGAGTATGCATACCTAATTGACATTACGTACACACGCAAACTCTTTCATATGCGTCTACCAATGCCTGTACTTACATGAAAAAAAAAAAGGTACATCCACACGTAGTGACATTCACTTTTCCATGTCTTGTGCGTTTTGTGTCGCTATGTTTGTAATTTCGTCTGGTCGTGTCACTTTTAAGTTTTGTCCCGTTACTGGAATGTGACCTGTCCGGTACTGTCTTATCATGTTCTGGTGGATGGTGTGTGTTGATGACGTTCTTGCTGCTTACACACTTCATTCCATTTGTTCTGATTAATTAACAGACATGCAGCAACACAATTTATGGGTTCTTTGAGTGCACTGTCATTCATACACACACAAATATATAAATATACATGCTCCCATATATATACACACATGCACACTCATACCCACATATACATGCATACAGTAATACATTTCTATATCCATGTACTCGTTCATCTTTACCTTTCGCACAACTATATTCCCACTGTCCTGTTCATACGTGATCTCTTACCATCTGCCTACATACATTGTGTCTTATGTATCCATCCTATACATAAATGCACTCATACTACACGCACTCACCCTTGTGTATGTATCCATGTTCACATCTACGCACTCATCATACTTACACTACCTCCCTTACGCTAGGGTGTCCAGAGATACCATCTGATCCGTTCCTTCTGCTGTACTAAGTAAATCCTTAATCTGGTCTTTTTAGTTTTGTTTTGTATTAATAAGGAACTGTTTCCAGTTTTTGGTTGTCTTTATTGCTATCTACCTTTAAACATTTGTTTGCAGTAATCTGTTGTTTGCGTTTTAGAAAATACTCCTCAATGGGTTTCCTCTCCAATTTATATTTAGTGCAGTTTATTATATAATGCTCTATTGTATTATCTTGAAAGCAGTCCAGACATAGTGGAGATGTAAATTTTTCTGGATGCCACCCTAACCTAGCTCTCCAAAGTAGTTTGTTAGCTGGGATTTTCAGTTTGTCCCGTACCTGTGTGTTAAGGCTGGACTCTTTAAGGTTGTTGTAGGCATCTCTGCCTTTAGTGCTCCCTTGCCATTGAAGTTTTCACATTTTAATTATATGTCGTTTGATTATGCTAGTCCTTTCAGTTTTTCCGAGTCCTACATCTACTAAAACATCACATTTAGCTTCCTTTTTGGCTGCTATGTCAGCTTTTTCATTGCCTATTACACCTCTGTGTGCTGGTACCCATGCAATGGTGACTTGGCATCCTTTATTCTTGGGCTGGGTTGTTAAATTTAGGATTGTCTCTTTAATATCTGGCCTACTGCTAGTTTTATGTGTTTTTAATGTCTGCACTGAGGACAATGAATCTGTCAGTATGGTAAATTTAGTTGGAGGTTTATTAATTACCATCTCTAGTGCCTTCATTATGCCGACTAGTTCTGCTGTGCATACTGCCACATGATCTGTTATTTTATATTCTCTTTGCATATTCCACTGTGGGATTATTACTCCTGCTCCTACTTCTCCTGCTTCATTCTTAGATCCCTCAGCGTATGCAACCAGATTGTCTGATCGGATCTGGTCTATGTATTCTTCTGTTATTGTTTTGGCTTCAAATGTTTCAGTATTCTTATTAATAATTTTCATCAGACTCATGTCTGTCCTGGGCAGCTCTAGTCTCCATGGAGGGATTTGATGGACAAACATAACGCTTGCCTCTAGAGTCCTAGCTAAGTCGTCATCATCGTTATTTTCTAGTGCAGCGTCCCAGGCTGCTGGTCTCTGTATATCTCTGACCGGTCTGTCACCTAGGTGGGTAATGTTATGATAAAAAGCGTCTGAAGCTGGGTGTCTGGCATCGTTGGCCGCTTTCATCCAATAGCTATAAGTTAGTTGCTTCCTTTTGAGGTTAAGCGGTGTGATGCCTAGTGCTACCTCCATGGCCTCTCTTGAAGTCCCTTTGCCAGCGCGCATGATGGAAGTCAGAGCTTGGCACTGAATCCTATCAAGTTTGCATTTGCTGTTCTCTGGTGCTGATTCATATACTACGCTTCCGTATTCCATTTTGCCTCTAGCGAAAGCTTTATGAAATTGTATTAGGGTGTCCTGGTGTGCTCCCCATCCGTTTCCTTTAAGCATTCTCAGCATATTATTGTACTTTTTGCACTTTACTACGAGATCATCGATGTGCTTTGCCTAGGTCAATTGCTCATCCAGAATCATTCCTAGAAATTTCGTCGAACGTGTCCGCTGAATTGTTCTACCATTAATTTGGAGTCTCGTTTCTTCTAGTTCATAATTAGGCTGTCTTTTAAAGTTAAATATCATGCTTACTGTTTTGTCAATGTTTATTTTAAATCCCCATTTTCCCATCCAATGTGCTACTTCGTCTAGACTTTTCTGTAGTCTTTTCTTAGCGCAGGGGATCTGCTTATGGCTGTGGTAGATTGCACTATCGTCCGCAAATTGAGTTAGAGGGCCGTAACATCGACTTTGAGGGTCATAGCAACAGAAGGACTACAGAGGTCGTTCCAGAGTTTGTTAGATTGTGCTACTGGCTGTATTAATGCACAAGGGGTAAATTTGAATAAAATACAGGTTATATCTTCAACTGTTGATTATTTTAATTTTTATGGAATTAGTCTCATTACCTAATTGTCAGACCTTGTACAACAAGTCAGTCGACCTTTTAATGACTAACGGAGTTGTTGTTTTGTTGCAAATTTAATTTGCGTTAAACCAGAGTCTGCGTTACTGTTGCTATACGGTGATCCATATGTCCCTTCACGGGGACTAAATATTTGTAACCACGAAACTCAGTGCTTTCTTAATACCCTACCCCAAACAGCGGTAATCCACAGGTCACGGGACAGTCTTATATTTCAGGGGGTGGTAGATAGGCTGCATGTAGTCGTAGGACCTAGGCTGCACTCTCTCGGGGGACGTAGGTAGGTTGGGGTTAGGACCAGTTCTTTGGTTGTTAAAAGGTTTAGTTTTTGTTTTTGTTTCGTTTTGAGACCCATTGATACATCTGTACAATAACTGATACAACTTAAAAATGCAAAGCGGTAGTTACCGTGTAAAATAAGCTGTGTGCCATCTCCACAATGGAGGTTGGCTACAGTCTACACAAGTGGTCTCTAGCCTGGGGTGGCCGCCGGGGTGGGGTGGGGGAGTGGGGGGGGGGGCATTTCATGGGGGCGTCAAAAGCAAGTTTCGTAATTAAGTGCATTTGTCCTTGGTTTACGTGTGAGCTGGTGAAATACCTTATGCAGTATTTCTATGTGTGTATAGTCAACTTGTCGTCTCTGTGGCTACGTCGATGCGAACGTAATGCCGGGGTGCCGGATTCGATCCCAGCTGCGGGCCATGCGCCTTGCATCGGTTTCGACAGTGGTATCAGGGGACCGACCGTCCAGTAGGAATGGCAAACTACTGGACGTAAATTTGCCTAGATAAACCACACAACAGCCAGGGGCTGTTGGGGTTTGTTCTGCAACGTCATGTAAAGGATACGCAACTAACCAATAGCCAACTTATCGTGCATGACTACTTCCATCAACAGAAAACTGTATTTCAGGTGGCGACTGTTGGCTTTGGCGCCTCTAGCAACTGCCAAATGCGTTTACTGCATGCGCATATTTATAGATTGTTCCAGGACTAATTGTTTGTTCACAAGTTTTTAAAAAAATGAAATAGTGAGGGACATTTCACTTGATTTTCACTGGCACAGGAACGGAGCAAGCATGAAGTGACATGTCTGCAGTGAAGTTGAAACCCCAACTACTACAAAGACTAAGGTTTGTCATAGCCAGGATTATTCTCTCATGCCGGTGTGATGGGAAATGAGCAGGCCGGTTCTGCAGAGATTAGGAACAGGATATGACAGTCGAAAGGAGCATTTTAAAAGATTAAAACTATATAATGAAATAAGGTCTCTCTCATTTTTCTTCTTCTTCGTAAAGTCCACGCCCTGTGGCGTTGGTATGCTTGTCTATCCACAACCTTCTGTCTCCTCCACGCCATGGGGAAAGGCTTTCAGTCAGCTGTGATAAAGATGTTCCTCCATTCCATGTTGTCAAACTGTCCAGTATCTTTTCTCACGGCCTCCCTTTGCCTCTTCTCCCCTTCAACTTTCCTACTGTCACGATTTACTCGTTTTCTCTTTCTCATCACAAGATCAAAGAATCTATAATATCTCTTTCTGATGTGGGCAATCAGTTCTCTTCGTGAGTCAATTTTTTTCAAGATATCTTCATTACTCTTTTTATCTGTCTAGGGTGTTCTCATCATTCTATAAAACAACATCTCTTCTTCTTCTTCTCTTCCACCTTGTTCCTTAGCGTTGATGAGATCTGTCAAGAGCACTATTAAGATTGATGTTCATTTCTGTAAAGCTGTCCTTTTTGCCATCACTCAATATTTTCCGAGGTCTTCCGTTAGCTCTATACCCGTTGTAACGTTTTAGTGTGGTTTCCTGTGGTAGATAGTACCAGGGCATTCTTGTTAGGTGTCTAAACCACTTCAAACCACATCTATGCAGCTTCCAAATAGTTGTTCACTAATCTACCACGTCTCTCATTAACCAAACTAAAAAGAGTACTGATATGTTATATTGAACCAGTGCTCATGTATGGCTGTGGATCTTAGAATGCTATGTTGAACCAATGCTGCTGTATGGCTGTAGATCTTGGAATGTGAACAAACTAAATAGAACGTGTAGGCTGTGGAGATGTGGTTTCTGAGACGCAAACTGTGGATACCTTGGACACACAGAGTGGCTATCAACGACTGCCCGGAAATGGCTAATGAAATTAGAAAAGTACATACAACAATAAGAAAGAAGCAGTCAATGTTCTTCGGTCATATGCTGAAAAGAGAGGTACTGGCAAAAATCTTGATGACTGGATAGTTCAACGGTAGAAGAGACAGTCAAAGAGAGTTGTTGACGGCTTGAAGTAACGGCACAGGGGAGTATCATCAGTGGAATTGATTCAAAATACCACCATGATCTGTGGAGAGTCATGAGCGCCTTTGCGGCTGGGCAGGACATGTGATGATGAGTTAGTTGCCTTCCCGGTTATCTTACTAATTGTACCAATATGACGAAAACTGGTCGATTTAAGCGATGCCCTGCGTTCTTCTGGTGGCGATATGTTTGACAACTGTAGATTTAGATTTTTACGTAAGCTATAAATGTTGAATGTTGAATTAAGAATCGAAATCACAGCACTCGGGACTCCGATAAGCGCTCCGTCTCCATTTCGTTCAGCAGGAAGCGAAGAGTTTTAATCCCAGTGGCACAAATAACTGTATGATTATATATCTGTGTAGCCTTACCTTTGAGTGTTGAATGTCGGCATGATGCCTCAGCAATTCCTTGCAACGCCATTCTCTGCAGACAGTTATGTAATATGTAAATATGTATTCAAAGAGGCAAGGCTTTGAAGACAACTTATCACAGACATGTTTTCAGAAAAAGGAGACTAGAACATGTCGAACCACTGGAAAGATATGTGGGGGTGGGGGTGGGGGGGGGGGGGGAGGACAGAGCAAGACCACGTAAGAATATTCTTGACAACCTTTTGAGATGGCATGGAGGGGTGTCAGCACACGAACTGACAAACGCTGTTAAAAACTTTATGTATGGAGAGGCAAGGCACTTGACGATGATGATGATGATAACGATGATGAGACGATGATGACGACGATGATACAAATATATAGATAGTTTATAATGCGAACAAATTTATATTTTAAATGCAGTTCCATGTCAATTAATCAGAATTTTGCCTGTATAATTTCTATTCCATGTGAAGGTTAATCATTGAATCGACATGATTAAAATATCGCTTTCCACATTTATGATTTTCACCTGTCTGTCTTATGTACACGGCCTTGGAGATGACTGTCCTTATAAGGGACATTTATTTTAAAAAAATATATATTTGCGGACTTTAAATGAAAACCTTAAAAGTGTAAACAAAAATTACCATAAACATGCTATTGTTTTGTACAGCCATTTTGACATGTTACAAGCCAATCGCATCAATCAGTTGACTGATTGATTATTGCGGTTGTCCTATAACTTGTCATAATCGTTGTTAATAATGTCAAGAGTGTAATGGTAATGGTAATGTTAGTTTCAGCTTTATAGCAAACATGTCACCCCATAGTTGCTCCGCTCCTGCACCAACGAAAAACATACAGACTGTCAATCACAGTCCCGTTGTGGAAAGATTGACAGACTGCTGTCTCAGCATATGCACTAGCAAACACACGCATTAAAAACATACGGTAGCCATCAGAAGTGCTAACACAAACAGTCCGACATTGGAAATGCAGTTCATCATCGAGAGTGTGCAGACGAATACGATGAGGTCATAATGACAGTTAAATGATAGCCACCCCATTTTGGCATGCGCCAGAGAGGAGCAGCTTCTGTAAACCATAGATTACTGAAGGGGTGTATCCTATAGAAATTATCGGCGAATGGGAGTATCATCAGTCCCGCAAGTGTGTATGTATAAAGTAAAGGAAACTTGTCCACGCCTTTAGGCGTATAGGGCATATAGGGCTAGACCTATATATTTTAGACCAATCGGTACAAGATCGGGGATGGGGTCAGCAACACGCCGACCGCCTCTACTTCCGGGGACTGCGCCCGGTACCCACTCAAGGCTGGGTCGACCTGGAGTCAAGGACATTTTTGAAAAAAGTCTGGCTCCGCCAGGAAGCGAACCAACGACCTTCCGATCCGCACGCGAGCGTCAATCCGCTACGCCACGGCGACTCGCCCGAGTGGAGTGGGAAGTTTCAAAACGGCTGCAGTCGACTTTGGGAGTTAGTTCCACGATAATCTCCCCAGCCGAACTAGGTCACGTTCCATTCATACATTTTTTTAGACTCGTCTGCTGTCCAGGGGTTTACGGCTATGTTGTTTCCTTTCTGGCTTGTATTGCATTTACGTTTTTCTTTCGAGACAGAGAATGTCTGTGAGATAGGTTGCTGCCCTCTCTATGGGGGTTGTAAGTTAGACTCAGTTTCTAAATGTTTTTGAAGTCCTAAAAGGGCTGGCGTGCTTAAATATACAACACGCTATATCAACAGCATTGCCGAACACCTCTCCCCCAGTAGTGTGCGAAGGTCGGGTGACTGGAGGTCGACCAATCAGAAGTGAGCTAGTGTGTAACGTGGGAAGATAATCGTGAAACTGAACGACTCTGGGGTCACTAGTCGGTGTGCCTGACCCAATCGTGAACTGTATGTCACAAAAGTCGCACTGTTTTGAAACTTACATAGTAACTATATCTTGTAATTTTTAAGTGAGCATTTCTACATAGTCTTTATTTTAAAAACAAAACAACAACTTATATAGAATCATTTCATTTTTGAAATAAAATAGAAAGCAGAAATAGTATACTTACACACTGTTAATCAACATGTCCTATGGATTTTTTAGTTTTAATAATATTTTTTTTTTTTAAAGTTTGTCCACTCCAGGATTGTAGTGTACAAGATTAATATACAGATTAATATCAAACAGATACAACCCCAGGCATCCCGTTCAGGCAGTATATCATACAGATATCATTTGCAGTATTTCATACATATATCATATAGCAGTATTTCATACAGATATCTTTTGGCAGTATATCATACAAATATCATACAGCAGTATATCATACAGATATCATACAGCAGTATATCATACAGATATCATATAACAGTATATCATACAGATATCATATAGCAGTATTTCATACAGATATCATATAGCAGTATTTTATACAGATATCGTACAGCAGTAGATCATACAGATATCATACAGCAGTATATCGTACAGATATCATATAGCAGTATATCATACAGATATCATACAGCAATATATCTTACATATATCATATAGCAGTATATCATACAGATATCATATAGCAGTATATCATTCAGATATCATATAGCAGTATATCATACAGATATCATACAGCAGTATATCGTACAGATATCATATAGAAGTATATCATACAGATATCATACAGCAGTATATCATACAGATATCATATAGAAGTATATCATACAGATATCATACAGCAGTATATCATACAGATATCATACAGCAGTATATCATACAGATATCATACAGCAGTATATCATACAGATATCATACAGCAGTATATCATACAGATATCATATAGAAGTATATCATACAGATATCATACAGCAGTATATCATACAGATATCATACAGCAGTATATCATACAGATATCATATAGAAGTATATCATACAGATATCATACAGCAGTATATCATACAGATATCATACAGCAGTATATCATACAGATATCATATAGAAGTATATCATACAGATATCATACAGCAGTATATCATACAGATATCATACAGCAGTATATCATACAGATATCATACAGCAGTATATCATACAGATATCATACAGCAGTATATCATACAGATATCATATAGAAGTATATCATACAGATATCATACAGCAGTATATCATACAGATATCATATAGAAGTATATCATACAGATATCATACAGCAGTATATCATACAGATATCATACAGCAGTATATCATACAGATATCATACAGCAGTATATCATACAGATATCATATAGCAGTATATCATACATATATCATACAGCAGTATATCATACAGATATCATACAGCAGTATATCATACAGATATCATACAGCAGTATATCATACAGATATCATACAGCAGTATATCATACAGATATCATATAGCAGTATATCATACAGATATCATACAGCAGTATATCATACAGATATCATACAGCAGTATATCATACAGATATCATATAGCAGTATATCATACAGATATCATATAGCAGTATATCATACAGATATCATACAGCAGTATATCATACAGATATCATACAGCAGTATATCATACAGATATCATACAGCAGTATATCATACAGATATCATACAGCAGTCACACTGGGACATCACAGCACCATTACAAAAAGTAATAATAAACAAAAAACGTGAAGTTCATGAACAAAAACTGAGCGAAACTGGAAGGATACAGATACTGAAATGTGACATGTTTTTTTTTTTTTCAACATATTGTTTGTAAACTTAAACAATCGAGAACGCAGGTAATGTAGCTAGTAAGTACTCGTTTGCCGGTCTGAAGATTTTAGGTTCCAATCCATATCTAGGCAGATGTTCTTTCCAAAATAGATCTGGCTATCAGGTCGATCCACTCTAAAATTAGACCAGGGGAAGTAAAGGCGATGGATGCAGGAATAGATTAATGGACGGATGGATGGACAGACAGACAAACAGTTAAATGTACTTTTATTGCAGGAGTGTTCCTGTGACCGGCCCCAGATCTACTGCCAAAGTCTAAACCTCAACTACATGCTTTCTGTTGCCACAGCTGGTATTCTGCGATACCACTTTTTAATCATGGACGTTAGTGTGTGCATCATGTGCCACAAATGTGTTATATCCTTGTTGGAGCTGCCGTCCCTCCCCCTCCCCTCCTTTTTTTTTTTACATCGACATGTGTAACCATGCCGACCTTCCTACGAATGATACCAGCTAATTGTATGGGATGCACAGAGGAAACGAACATGTAATTATACGGGAATTTAAATAGTAGCGGCGTCCGTGGTCAAGGCGTTGCGAGTCCGACTTATGCGATCGAAACCCACTGCAGGCTGCGTGGATTTTTGTCGTGGTATGGGACGTCGCAGGTCGACCCAGCCTAAAATGGGTACCAGGATGGGCTGTCCTGGGAAAGTAAAGACAGCCGGCGTAATGCTGACCACATTACCCACAGAGTGCTGATGGTCTGTAAAAACATGGAACACTCTGCCCAAAGGTGTGAAAAGGGATCTTTGATTTGCTTTGCTTACCATGTAATGGTGTGGGCATGTAATGGTATGACATGTAATGGTAGGGATTTCTAATGGCTTCGGACATGTAATGGTACGGGTGTGTAATGGTACAGACATGTAATCGTACCGGAATGTAATGGTACGGACATGTAACGGTACTGGCAGGTAATCGTATGGGCATGCAATAAGATTTAATGGCCTCTCAAAAACAGTATTACATGGCTCAATAGAGGGATATTCCAGCGTGGGTTCTGGTCTCCATTTTCGCTTGGAGGACAATGAATAGACCCGCTGCCTCCCTAACAAGCATGACGTTGGAGTCGAGAAGACGACTAATTAGTGGTGTTTTCTTCAAAGCGAGAGTGCATCTGCCAAAGAGGGAAGGAACCAACAGTCTGCATTAAAAAAGTCAGTAATGTAAAACAGCTGTGCACGCAAAACAAATGTTTTGGATAAAGACCAAAGTCCAGTAGTGGACGAACCACGAGAACTTTCCGTTAGCGATTACGGCTAGTAAATGCTAAGAAGATCATAGGGGAAGAGGTAAAGAGGCAGACCAAGAAAGAAAAAAAAAGTACTGAACCTAACTGAGGGGACACAACTTAGGCATGCAACCCTGACGTCCATCGCATGTGACTGTCAAAAACGAAGGGAGCTGATCAGATTGTCAACAGCAAACTGATGACCCAGCCACGCGCAGCGTTACGGGATGTTGATGATGATGATGCTGATGATGATGATGATAATGATTATGATGATGGGGAGGGGGGAGAGAGAGAGAAGGGGGGGGGGGGTCGGTGAGATATTGACCACAACATGCGTTGTGCCAACTAAATGGAAACTTAAAATCCGATTTTTTTTTCTCGTCGGTGCCGTTCGAAGGTCGAGATAGGAAACATTATACAATTAGTAGATGCACTTTGGAGTGGCTGTTGCATCGGAGGCTTGAACTCGCATGGAATTGCCCAATGTTAACTGATGTGGATTGTGGTAGTATAATATAAAATAACATTGTATAACACACACACACACACACACACACACATATATATATATATATATATATATATATATATATATATATATATATATATATATGTATGTGTGTGTGTGTGTGTGTGTGTTCATATCTCAGGGGATTCAATTCGATTTTTTAGCTGCTTGTTCTTTATCCAGGTTTCCGCAGCGTACAGTAGGGTTGAATATGTAGCCGCTGTTAATTCTCATTTCAAATGTCTTGTTTATCTTCCCAGGTGTCAATAATGATTGCACCTGTTATGCTTCAGGAATTTAAGACATATATTTGTACCTAATCTGGATATGCTCCTGAATAAATTTGAAATTTTTTTAAAGATATTTTACTTACCATCTCAAGTGACAGATCACATTATATAAGTTTTATTGGGGATAATAACCAGTGTTTCTTTTTTTTTTTTAAACCATTGTTTCACCCATTCATCAAATATCACCTGACTTATTTAACATTCATTCCCTGCTGTTGAGAAAACACGCCCAATTATTATTATAGGCTTTCTACTCAAGTCTCATTTTCAGAAAAACAACATCCGCTCTGTACCATCAGGCAAGTTGCCTAGCAATCTGACACAGATTGCATTAATTAATAATCCAATATTGACCATAGACATCGCCGCCTTTGATGGATCGCTGAACACTTTAGAATCACTGTCCTTTTCCAACGCTCAGTTTACTCAGATTCCTCTTGCTTCCGCAGATTGCAGACACTCAAGCAGTTAAGCATTTATAACACTAAAATTATGGTTTGGGATACAGCTTCAATGAACAATATTGGCCGGACAATAGAGACTCTTAAGCTCGAAGATGTTGGGTTAGCATTATGACCAGACTGGCTGCAGTACTTCTTGAAACTAAGAGAGCTCAGCTTTGTTCAATCCACTATTTCTCACATTCCTGACAATGGCTTCGATCACGTCAACAGGAGTTTAACGACCTTGACAATTTCGAACACTAGTCTAACATCGATCCCCAAGACTGTTGCTAGTCTACAGAATCTGGCATCTCTAGAGCTGCTTAACAACAAGATCTCAGACGTAACGTGCATGCCTCAGCAAAGCAAAATGTCTTCGTTGTCTCTTAACAATAACCGGATTACAGACGCTGATGGTATCAGCAGAACATTGAGACCCGTTTGCTGAGACCCTCTCTGATTTTGGCCTGCAAGGCAATCAACTCACTGCCATTCCTGATTTATCGTTTTTAACCAATTGTGGAGGATTTCGTCTTTCACACAACCGCATATTTAACTACACTTCAGGCTCGCTTCCCCCTGCCACCTATGACGTTGATTTAGGACACAACTCTCTCTCATCTATACCTACAATTTTGTCGAGCCTAGAATCCCTTTCAGATCTGGATCTCTCTTGGAACACCATCAAGGCCATTACAGCTCAAAACTTTCCTCCAATGGTAATGGAATTGGATCTCAGTTATAACTCAATTACTGAAATAACAAACACCAGTTTCTCGTCGAATTCAGCGATTATATCTCTTTTGTTAAATAACAACCCTATTAACACAATCTCTGACATGGCTTTCACCAACCTTCCGCACTTAAATTAGTTGAATCTACAGAGCACCAAGCTGGCACGATTGCCTCTTGGCCTGGTCGCGCTGACCAGTCTCAATTTCTTTGATGCTTCTAACATCACCAGCCTTGTGTGTACGTGTATGGAAAAGGATTTAGCAGTATTTTTTCTGAGGCTGCAGAATGTTTTTGGCAGCTGTGGTTCAATAAGTATATATTCTTTACCGTTGTGAGTTCGTCATGTCCCAGTTGAATCGTAGCCTTGCCTCCTGTACCTTTAATTATATTGCAGCATTTGCGAAATTTGATAAATGGGGTTGACAGCGGAAAGTTGTTAAAGTTTCTTTTGTTTATGTGGGAGTGTAATGGTGTAATGGCTATACGCTCACTTGCGGATCGAAAAGTTGTGGATTAAAATCCTGACAGAGGCGACATTTTGGGTAAAAATGACCTTGGCTGCCAGGTTAAGGCAGCCATAAATAGATACCAGGCAGAGTCGTGGGAAGTGAAGCCACATCAGCCACCGAGTGCCGATTGGTCCATAAATTATGGGTCTATATACCCAATGCGCCTGAATGCATGGGAAAGTCTCCTATACTTTATCTTTTGTTTATATACAATATACGCCTCAACTCTTTCGGCTGCATACGTTTATGGAGCAGGGGTCTACAAAGAAGTGAAAGTCATGGACTTGTTCAGTACCAATAAATGCATCACATGCCGATTGACAGCTATTCAAATAGTCTGCATTTGTTAATGTATTGTGTTTCATTAAATTGTGACATTAACCATCTCCACACCACCTGTAACTGCTTCTGTTTTATATTTGGCAGGCGATAATGCTCCATTTTGTATGAGGAGGCAGGGACGCACAGCCCATGGCGATGGCAAGTGTGACTAGCAAGACCCGCTCGCGTTAGGAGAAGACTTCCTTAATTATAGCATGGGATTTCAGGACCCGTGTTGCCATCAGATGTTTTTAGCCTGTTTCTTGTCAGACGCTCTGCTCTTATGCTTTCTGCAATCAAATTTGTTTTCCCCACCCAACACCGTTCATGGCATTTTGTTCACACGAATCCACTTCAATACCTGTATCATTCATGTGGCACACATCTGTCTGTCGTACGGGTCTGTAATTTACCATAGGTGATGTCCTTAGGGACTTTACTATCTTCAATTCTCATAGTGTATATATATATATATATATATATATATATATATATATATATATATATATATATATATATATATATATATATATATAATATATATATACCTTTATTGCAGCGGGTTTTATCTCATATGGTCCAGCCACTCTCGTCAAAACAGTTAACCGCTTAACGAAAATGTCAAACAAAGCACGAACTCTGTAGCTCTAGCGCCAATCCTGAAGGTTTTTCACACAAGTTGCACACATGAACGACGCGTCCGTGAATTGAACCCACGACCCTCAGAACCTAAAGCAAACTACTTGACTACGCCACGGATACTCCCAGAAACTCAAAGCAGTTGTGCTTTTGCACTTTGGCCCAATGCCGTGTAGTGAAATGTATATGTTTTCACAACCTGTTCTTTTCCTCTCTACAAGGTGTTCCACCTGTCTGGTCTCAGAGGGAGTAGCATTCTTCTAGTCTCTCTAAGTCTAGGAAGCTCAAAGAGATGATGGTCTACAGTTTCGTAAGGGTAGTTACATAGCTGGCACTCTAAAGCGTGTTGTGGCTTATTTTGTTCAGATACCCATTGAGTGAAATATGTAATATGGTAGATGCATTACTGAGATTAGAAAGAGAATAGGACTGGCAAAAACTGCATTTTATAAAATGATGAACCTCTTATGCAATATATCTTTGTCATTGATGGTTACAAAAAAGAATTTTTGCTTGCTAAATACATCCAGTTTTGACATATGGATGTGAGTTTTGGACAATCGGTAGGCAGGCCAAAAAATGTCTGGAGGCCTCAGAGATGTATTTTTTATAGAAGAATTCTTAAAATACCATGGACAGCCAAAAAGAGCAACAAAGAGGTTTTGAAAGAGGCGGGAGCCCGAAGACAACTTATCACACACATCAGAAGGAGACAGTCATCAATTTCGGGCAATGTTATGAGAAGAGGTAAAATGGAACATGTTATGACCACTGGAAAGATCTGTGGAAGGCGAGATGGAGAAAGACAACGAGAGAAGATTCTTGACAGTCTCGTTGCATGGAGTTGTGTCGGCACACGAACTGATACAAGCTGCAGGAGATCGCGGATTGTGGAGAGGCATGATCGCCCACGCCAGTCAACAAGGCACCTGATGATGATGATGATATTGGGTTCTGAGTCTAAAGGTGGTGTCTTGGTCCCTCCTTGTTAGATGGTTGATGACAAAGACGATAGATTCTACAATTTATTGCCTGTCGTATTCCGTGGTATCTCGCCAGGTATATACTACAGCAACATGTGTATGAACTGAAGCAAATATCTGAATCCTTTAATAAGACTTGAAGAGAATTACTGACAGAAACCAAGAGACAATATCGCCTTCACCAGCTGTAAACTCTGACGGAATGTTCTAGGTGTTATCCCACCTCTGGACCTTCGTCTCGTTCCAGAATCAGAATGTTGTGTGCACATCCGTTTTACAGAGCTGGCTTATTTGTATGCAGACTCCTGGTTCCTCGCCTCTCAGGCAGATATAATCCGACTTCAAAGGATGTCCCTAATTAGTCGACTCCTACAACATGCTTGTTGAGGAGATAGTTGGTCTATTCTTGTCCCCCCCCCCCCTACAACAGGGCCTCGGAACTCATACGTGGAAAAAAGACAGCTGATATATTTTGGCCACACTATAAGACATAATACCCTTTGGGGAAGAAGGAAAAAAAAACTAACTGAAGAGGGCATGAGAGCAAGAGGTAGAAAACGATACAAGTTGAAGGGCAACATAAGAGACAGACGAACATCAGTCTGAGAATATGTATAACCAAGACCCCCCCCCCCCCCCAAAAAAAAAAAAAACTGAGTGCGTTGGAGATCCATTGCAGCCAACCTTCATTTTGGAGACGGCACCTCATTGATTTACTGAAATAAAAAAATCATCCACTTTCATAATAACTGCCTGTTTTGCCAGGGCAAGCGCGGGTTCATTACCATGTCTTTTGGGGGACAGCATCGCATGCACCACATGCTCTTCTAGAAAAAGGGCAATAGGCTTAAAAGGGGCAAATCATGGCTGGGTAGGGCAGAGGATGACATCATGCAGGTTTGCAGCCTCACAGACATCCATCCAGGGGAGGAGTAGATACCAGCGTCTAAAGCGCCTAATCTCACATTCTCCTGTGTCGTGACGCTCGATAGGAGTTGTCGGGAGCAGAATCCAGCTGCTGTCAATGCCAAGGTATGCGTGCTTATCAGTGACAAGTCAGATTAAACAGGTGTAGTGATCTTAAGAGGGCATAAGAGTGCATGGGCATTTACAGCTCGCTCTTCACGCAGAACAGTTAAGGAAGCCAGCAGTGCCTTCTCCATGACCACCAGCAGCATGACGATGGAAAGGATGGTGGTGACACAGGCTTTAATGTGGTTGGGATCACAGGACTATTCCCGCGTGTGTGTGTGTGTGCTGAGTGATTCTTTGAGCATGATCAGGCGGGTTTAGGCAGGCTGGTCACGCAGACAGTGGCTTGAGTCGTTGCAAAATTCTCTTGTGTGTTCAGTTACTCTCATATTCGTCCCAGGGTATGCAGGCGTTGTTGGGAATGAGAGAGCTGATAGACTGGCAGGTGCTGCATTAACTAAAGATGGCCGCCCCATGGATCAAGCAGTTATTGTCATTGCCCTTAGAGAGATAGGACGTTCTGAGGATTTTGGAAGCAACGTGTCACATCACTGCTAAGTATACGCGAATTCGGAGTAAAGATCGGCACAGCCGAGCATGAGAAGCACACCGGACGTTGTTGTTAACCAACATATGACTGGTACTAATAATCGCGAGACGCTGATGAATATGTTGAGAGGGGAATCTGAGCACTTATGGATGTGTCCGGAGTGCTGTGAAGATAATCTTACTCATAACTCATAACTCAAGAGGTAGTTCCTTGATGGCGCAGACAGAAGTCACGATGAGAACTGTTTAAGCTTAGTGACAAGGCAGCGCATGGTGAGGAATGTGTTACAGTGTCGCCCAGCATAGCATACGGTGAAACAGAGGCATCGGTTCAAGAGCTGATCAATGACACTTCACGCCCTGGAGATGGGTCTGTAGGAAAGGCAAACATAGTGGGTGGGGTCTTGGTGCAAAGGTTGTTTGGTAATGTATGAAAACAGAGAGCCTCGCGTATGACGTCACAACATCTAGTATGAGAATGGAGGTGAAGACAGTAACGGCAGCTTTCCGATGACTTGAGAGCAACACTGCCCAACAAGCGATCATTGCAAAAGACTCACAAAGAACATGCTTCGAAAAATATATAAACTGACATCTTAACCGTAAAGTGGATTGCTTAGCTTGATAAGACTTATCAGGAGCATGACGTTGATTTTCTGTTCAGGAAAGTGGAGTGCGCGGGGTAATGATCAAGCTAATAGACTAGCTTCTGCCGCTCTTCTAGGTGGTGAGCTACACTGTGAAAGAGTGGAATGGTGAAGATTCTCAGTATTCAAATAAACAGTGCAACAAATAGACCATATTTCATACATTTATAGACTAATTCAGCGAGGGGTGAGCAGGAAATCCGGAAGATATTCAACATTGACGTAAAAACGTACGCGGACTTTAAATCAGGTTGAAAACAGGTACTATAAGCATATCGACTTTTCGTTGGCTACCGAAGGAGACGGAGCACGTGTAGAAATTTCCCGATTGCTGGGTTGTCATTTCTCGATTGATTGATTCATTCGTTTACGCAGAAAACAAAATTTGTGTATGAGGTGTTTTTAAAATAATAGTGAAAAGAAAGCAAAACAGCCTCTTCTCACCAGGGGTATATCTGACACATGAGGCTAGAACCGTATTTTCGCTGTAGAACTATCAACATTCGATGGGCGATGTATGACATTACTCCTGCCGCCTTTACATTTCAAGACATTACATTACATTACATTCAGGCACGTCACTATTTCTAGTTGTGGTAAAGTTTTTGCTTCTGCCAGACGGTGGCCGTTGCATTTTTGCTCCATTTGTAGACTGAAAGGATATAGTTTCGTCGCCCAGCTACTGAGTTGAGTGCATGGGGCGACCCTGTGAGCTGCGGATTTCATTTGCAATGTTTTTCGACTGTGACCAACGTGTTGTGAATTGTAGATTCAGAAAATGGCGGGTGTCCTGTCGTCACAAAATTGGTGGTGCCTTTATGTGATTAAAATTGACCGCGTGTGCAACTGCTGATTTGTTGGTTACCTCTGCTACCGTCGATGATGAACTGCATTTCTAATGTCGGACTGTTTGTGTTAGCACTTTTAATGTGTGTGTATGCTAGTGCATATGCTGCGACAGCAGTCTGTCAATCTCTCCATAAGGGACTCTGATGAACATTCTGTGTAGTTTTCGTTGGCACAGGAGCGGAGCAACTATGGGGTGACCCGTTTGCTATGAAGCTGAATCTAATAAAACATTCCAAGAAAGTACCAATTTTAGACCGGGTGAGCTTAGTTGTCAGGGTATATGCCTTGATCAGGATTCGAACTAAAGACTTTTAGGTGGCAAGCGTCTAGCCACTGAAATTTGTGACCTTTAAAAAAAAATAAACTCCGTTCGTTCGTTAGTTCGCTTTTACATGGCTCCAAATTAAAGACCCTTCATAAACACACGATCAGTAACAGTATTTATTCCCTATACGCGTTCTGTGGCACAACTAAGGTGGTGTGATGAAGCAGGGCGGGGGGAGGGAGGGGGAAATAGGCCCACTTTTTTTTAACAAGTATGTCCATAAAAGCAACTAACTATAGATTTGTTGAAATCAGATTTATTAAACCGAAACGCGCAGATATCAGAGCCTAGCTGTAAACACAAAAGCGCCAACCAGTATTTTAAGGCCAATGCGGAAGAATAAAAAACAGTGTAGATATCTGCTTGAGATTTGCATAGTATCTTAAAGTAGAAAATATTCAAAATTCTGCTCCAATCCATGTAATTGAAAATACATAATATTTCGCTTAATTGGCAACCGAGGACCACCATACAATTATCTTTCATTTCATTCATATCAGAGCAGACTAAATCAGACGAAAGTCGCCTCCCACTCACATGTAATATATGGCCTGTTATGAATGACTGCAAACTACATGAAATTCGTCATTGTATCCAAGTTGCCAGTCCCTCCAATATGATTCATTCGGCTAAAATAGCAAAAAAAATAAAAAAAATAGCAAAAGGCTGAATACGCAGCTAAATTCTAACCACGTCTTTCGCTAAAACTGGCGGGAACATTTCTCTGTTATGTACTTCCCTAGATGATTTTTCTTTAGGGAGTAATTGCAAAAATAATTTTTTTCTTAAGTTGTGTTTTCCCGAAACGTTGATAACGAATTACAAGTTTTTGTTGTTTCT
>CAJHNH020001727.1:130000-147014 GCA_905116865.2 Candidula unifasciata
TGTTTTCGCCTTTTTGAAACGGTTGCCTGGCTGGATAAAATGTTGTTTTGGATTTTGAAGTTCATTTTTCAACAATAATTAGAGCGTTGGTATTATATAATTATGTTAAAAACTCGAAATATTTTGCTGCGCATTATAATAATACTCCCCCCCCCCTTCCCCTATCCCCAATCAAACAGGGTCCTTATTTTAATATATATATATTTATACATTAGGAAAACAAAGCCTCAGCTGCGGTAAAGGAGTGAACATCAAACAAATTTAAATGAATGAATAGGCGAGGAACAGACGCTGACGTTGGATGGGACACGCACTGAGATAACGTAGTAATAATATAACCAACTGTAAAATCCTTGCAATAGGACCTATGGGATGAGAAGAATGAGGACATAGAGAGGAAAAAGAGAGAATGAGACGAACAAGACGGAACATATCTGGGGTTTGTGGCTTGCGATATCAAATATAGTAAAACTTTGAATGAGCTATTTGAAATCTTCTCTAAAACAGTAGTGAAAAAATATTACAATTGTATAAACAAAATGTCACAAAAGATTACGAAACTAAAAAAAAAAAAATCTTGAAGATTATACAAATCTAATACCAAACTGCGGCAAGAGACATGGAAGAGAACCATCTGCCAGTTAGCTGGGTAGATGCTTTGCTAAAAAAAAATCGTCAAGTTTAACCAGCATCTTCGAAGATGGAGCGTTAGGTTATAATTGTGGCTAGGTTATAGGCGCCATATAAAATGGCTTAACATTGCTCGCCATCAAGAGCTCTGAAAAAGAACTCCTGCAGTGTTGATGCGATCAAAGGAGACAAACCCAAATACTGTCCCGACCGGCAACGAAGTCGTCCACCGGCGAGTAAGCGGGCGACCCGTCGCAGATGCATCTGCCAGTTGTCTAGACGGTCACTTTGAGCTGCAACAAACGCACACCATTTAACCAGTCATAATAAAAGGTACATTTGCATCACCAATTACATCACGCTCCCAGACACTTTTTTATTTGAGTTTAATAAGAAGAAACTCCACAGGGGAGCATGTACAGCAGGGGTCTACCAATCATCAGTAGAAGTAACCTCTCGTCGACAAATGTTTCGGCCCACATTGCCAATATTTAAAATACTTATGCACACTTTCTAATAGGTGCGTGGTACCAAAAGTAAAGTTTTGCTCTGCAAAAGTCAAATAGTACCAAATGAGGGTGCTTTATTCATAGCCCATCACAAACAGGATAAATCCACAGGTCGCGGAACAGTCTAATATTTCAGGGGGTGGTAGATAGGCTACATGCAGTCGTGGGACCTAGACTGCATGCAGTCGTGGGACCTAGACTGAATGCAGTCGTGGGACCTAGGCTGTCCTCTCTCGTGGGACGTAGGTGGGTTGGGATTAGGGCTAGTTCTAGATGTGTTGAGGTCGTTAAAAGCATCAGAAAGCTGGGAAACACAGTCTTACCACCCACTAAAGTGTTGGACTGTACTGTGACGTCATCTAGGGGTAGAATATTAATAAAGCACCCTAATGTGTACGAAAGTACCAACTACGGCAGCCCTGCATGAAAGTTGTGCTGATTTGAGGAAGCTTGTTTGTCTAGGACGAATCACTTTGTAAGTAGAATGTAGTGTAGCTGGATGCTATGTCAAGATGCCACCAAGTGCCGTTTGTTCTATACAAAATATTTGTCTAGCGTCATGCTCTCGGTTTGCTTCTTCTTCTTCTTCTTCTTCTTCTTCTTCTTCTTCTTCTTCTTCTTCTTCTTCTTCTTCTTCTTCTTCTTCTTCTTCTTCTTCTTCTTCTTCTTCTTCTTCTTCTTCTTCTTCTTCTTCTTCTTCTTCTTCTTCTTCTTCTTCTTCTTCTTCTTCTTTCTTCTTCTTCTTCTTCTTTCTTCTTCTTTCTTCTTCTTCTCTTCTTCTTCTTCTTCTTCTTCTTCTTCTTCTTCTTCTTCTTCTTCTTCTTCTTCTTCTTCTTTCTTCTTCTTCTTCTTCTTCTTCTTCTTCTTCTTCTTCTTCTTCTTCTTCTTCTTCTTCTTTCTTTCTTCTTCTTCTTCCTCTTCTCTTTCACCATTTTCCTCAGCGAGGTGTTGGGGAAGGAGGGGGGGGGGGGGGGGTGTGAGGATCGTTTGTGCGCTTTTTCAATGCATTACAAAAGTTGGTGTTTACTTGGAAATATGTTTTTAATTCTTCGTTGCTGTAATTTCCATTACAGGGTGCGTGAACTTGAATGTAGGTTTCTGTTCTTCTGTCCTTTTGTATTTTGATGATACATATAGTTTTTTCTTGTATGTAACTGATGTCTATAATGTTACTTGCAATCTTAGGATCAATGATGAAACCTACTACATGTTTTGCATGTTGAATCTTGTCTATACCAGCCCACTAGCCATAAATCTATCAGAATTAACCCTAGTCTGTCAAAAATGTGGACACAAAACGGCGAAAACAAGCACCTCCCAAAAAAGCACACGCAAACAAACGAAAGAAAACGACATATTTCATTAGACAGCCTCGCTACACTGTATTGATCTCTGACCCATCTTGGACCTCCCGGTGTATACTCAATTTGCAGCAATGTCTTTTATCCGCGCCCCCGCGACTGTGAAAACGTTATCGATGGGGCGTCTATTGAAGATAGTCAGTATTGTTTATCCAGTGTCTAACAAACGGCAATCAGAAAAATTGCTCGCTGCTTTTACTTCTCGCTCTTTTTGGCACCCTCGAAGAAATAGCCTAGACTACATTGGTTAGAGAAATTGCTTTCGGCTGCCCCCCCCCCCCCTCTCCTGTCGTATCAAAGGGCATGCTCTATTTTTCGGCACATTGATAGTTAAATGACAGCTCTTTCGATGAAACGAACAAGCTATATAATTCTTTTTTCTTTTGTCACACTAGAACAGGATTTCGGAGAAAAGGGCAAGTGACTAAAGGGGGGAGGGGGAGAAGGGTGCAAGGGCGATGGGAAACCTTGGAACGTAAGCCCTTTGAGGCTATTAATAATTACTAGTGCAAGGGCTTGAGCTACAATTAGTTATTATTGCCCCCCCCCCCCTCCACCTCCCTCATTTTTTGGGTTATGCCATAAAAATAGCTTAGCGTAGGGCGCCACTAAGAGCCACGAAAAGGACTCCTGCATGGTTGATGCGATCAAAGGAGATGGACCCACATACTGTCCTGACCAGCAACGAAGTCGTCTACCGGTGAGCCAATAGGCGACCCTGTCGCCGAGGATGTACTCAAGGCAAAGGCAAGACAGATATATTTATAAGCATTGTAACATGCGACATTGGAAATGGATTTTGTGCAGGCTGCTGAAGATGCATACAACATTCAACATTTAACAAATATTGGTCAAGTGCCTGGAAGAGTAAAACGGACTGAAACTGATCATATCTGATAATAGAAATGTTAAAATGTAACTAGTCAACAATTTAGCACCAACAGCCAGGAGACTAATAAACCATATTTGTAAAAATGATGCGCACGCAAAACTAGGAGACGAAAAGTAACCAGAAGTGGGGATACAAATATTACTTTCCACTATGGTTCAAAGCAGGTGAAAGCGAAGTAGTAGTAGTAGTAGTAGTAGTAGTAGTAGTAGTAGTAGTAGTAGTAGTAGTAGTAGTAGTAGTAGTAGTAGTAGTAGTAGTAGTAGTAGTAGTAGTAGTTGTAGTAGTAGTAGTAGTAGTAGTAGTAGTAGATGTAGTAGTTGTAGTAGTAGTAGTAGTTGTAGTAGTAGTAGTAGTAGTAGTAGTAGTAGTAGTAGTAGTAGTAGTAGTAGTTAGTAGTAGTAGTAGTAGTAGTAGTAGTAGTAGTAGTAGTAGTAGGTAGTAGTAGTAGTAGTAGTAGAAAAAGAAGAAGAAGAAGAAGAAGAAAAAGAAGAAGAAGAAGAAGAAGAAGAAGAAGAAGAAGAAGAAGAAGAAGAAGAAGAAGAAGAAGAAGAAGAAGAAGAAGAAGAAGAAGAAGAAGAAGAAGAAGAAGAAGAAGAAGAAGAAGAAGAAGAAGAGGAGGAGGAGGAGGAGGAAGAAGAAAAAGACGACGAATAACAATAAAAAGGAGCACAAGAAGAAGCAATGAAGGAGGAGGAGAAAGAAAAATAAAGAGGACGATGAAGTGGGAGAAGTAGGATGCAATGGAGAATAACAATAATAATTATTCAAATTGGTTTTTCGAGTTGAAGCCTAGAACTGCAATGTTTTCTATATATATTCTAGGCATTTCATTATCAAACCAACCTCATCTGAATGCCCATAGGAAATGTCTATCGATAAAATCCAATGCCGAAATTATTTGTGTTTTCCCCCATAAAATGACAATTTCTGCTACTATCTCTTCCCATTATTTATTTATTTATTATTATCTGTATTTATTATTCTCAGGCATTCTATTTCGGTGCTTAAAATGTATTGCATTCTCTTATTTCCATTGTCGTGTTCTGGCAATGGTAACCTAATATTGGTCTGTCTGTTGTGTTTAACCGGTCGCTTGTTTTTTTTTTTCCCCTGTTGACACTATTTGTTCTGTAATTTAGCTTATATCTACAAAATGGTGTTGTTTGCTTCATTATGTAAGTATTTGATCTCATAGATTCTGCCTTTGTTTTATTTTTACAAGACTAAACTTTTGACCAACATGGATGGTTTTATTTACACAAACTATTGTTTTTCACAGCTCGTCTGTTATCATACGTAGGCTTCTCTAAGCCAAGGTTTCTCGACTATTATTTATATTAACTAATAAAATATAATGGCGTGATGCTGACCACATCACCCATCTTGTGCCGTTGGTCTATAAAAATATAGGTCTAGCCCTACATGCCCTTTATGCCTAAAGGCGTGGATAATGGTTTTTTACTTTTTACTTTTAATAATATAAAGTACTTGACTCAACTAAATTAGAAGTTATTATCTGTAAATTTCTGATTCAGTTAGTTTTATTTGCAGATCTGGTTGGCATCTTTTGTTCTTTCCCGTCGATAGTATTATATTGTGCTGTGATGTGACATCGGCCGTGGCGATGGCGAGTGTGAGTAAAAATATCCGCCCGCGTTAAGAAAGTTTTTTGACAATTATAGTCTGGGATTTCATTTGAATTTAGTATGTTTCTTCTCAGACATTCAGCTATCACCCTTCCTGCAATCATTTCTTCCTGCATTCTCATTCCTTTTTTGATGTGTCCCTACCGTGCAGCACACTCCTTAGCATTTTGTCCCCACAAATCAACCTCAATATCTGTATCATTCATCTCCCGCTTGCACACATCTTGCAATAAAGGTCGGCCTCGCCATCTTCTACCCATATCTAATTCACCATAGAGAATGTCTTTGGGACTGTACCATCCTCCATTCTGCAGGTGCGACCCAGCTACCTGAGTCTTTGTGTACTAAGCATTGCGAAAACTGTCAGACAACGGTTTTTGTTTTACTCGTGAGCTTTCTGTTCTTCCAAACTGTTTAATTTGTTTGTTAGTCTGCTTATCGTTGATGCAGTCTGATCTATCCTGATGTTGGTGCAGCGATTGTTTGTTATTTACTGTAGATCCCAGGTAGGTAAAATAATCAACAGTCCCCAGCTTTTCGCCATCAAAGTAGACTGCGTGTGTTTTATTAATACCTTTATATACAAATACTATATTATTTTAAGTATATTATCTTCAAGGGCGCCCTTCCCTTGTTTGAGTTGTGACATAAAATTGTAGATGAATGAAAAAAAAAATATCGTAAGCCCGGTAAATTACAATTGTGTTGCCCCCCCCCCTCCCCCCCCCCCCCCCCCCCGCCCACTAATTGCTTTAAGCGTGTAATGCATTTTAAATAGAAAGGTATTTACAAGAAAAAAAATATAAATAAACAAAAGTGAAGAATTTAAAAAAAAAATATTGTTGTAATTCAGTCACTTATTAACTGTCAGTGCATCGATCGATCGATCAATTTGTCTCCTTCTCGCAGCTCCTAAAAGCTTACCACAGAGTCTTGAGATTAAAGAAAATCCCACTGAACGGTAGACCGATAAGGCAGATCCAAGATATCCTGTTCAACCTGTAAAAAAGATGTAATAAGGGCACGGTAACCACTACACCAGCCTGGTATAACCTACGGTCTTGTAGGGGTAAGGTCAATACTTCCCTATGGTTTTGCTTTACCTTCTTCTATAAGTGTCAGCCAAAATCTATGCGTTCTTTATTACACCTTTATTGGCACCAAGGGTCCCCTGAAAAGTTTCCCTTTTTGATTCTCTTGGAGGGAGCCGTCGTGGCATAGCGGCTAGACGCTCGGCTGTGCATCAGAAGGTCTTGGCTTCGGTCTAGACGATGCCAGACTTTTTTTTTTCCTTTATAAAATGATCTTAGCTTTCAGGTCGACACAGCCTTAGCGGGTATCCGGTTTTGTCCATGGGAAGTAAAGGTGGCCAGCGTGATATTGACCACATCACCCACCGATTGCCGAATCGTCTATAAAATATAGCTCTAGCCCTATGTGCCTAGTAGTCCAAAAAAGCGTGGTAAAAGGTGCTTTACTTAAAAAAAAAACCCCAATCTATTGGAATATTTGTTTATCTACAGTCGGATTAGTGGGCGCTAAATGAAAAGACGTTAAAGAGCGATGAGATGAGGTAACATGCTATGAGGCTGATAAGATGAGATACAGATGAGAAGAAAGGAGATGAGACCCGATGAGATAAGATTAGACGCGATGAGATTATATGAGATGAGATGAGACGCAATTAGTTCCTATCGTGATATGAGATGAAATGAGACGAGATAAGACGCTATTAGATTCGATGAGAGAACATGAGAGGAGACGCGATGAGATAACATGAAATGAGACCCTACGAGACAAGATAAGACGCATTGAGTTTACATGACGTGAGATGGGCACGATGAGATAGGAGGAGACGCGATAAGATCAGATAAGACGCAAAGATATAAGATGAGACGCTAGGAGATAGGATAAGATATGTTAAGACGGGATGAATGAGATGAGAAGCGATGGGCTGAGACCGAATGACATAGGACAAGAAAAGACGCCATTAGACGGGATGAGATGTAATGAGATGAGACTAGAGGCGATGAAGAAGAGATGAAACATGATTAGAATTATGAGGAGATGATAGCAAGATCGATAAACTGGCAGTTTCCTCATCTGAAATGTTATTCCATCGACTCAACAAACAAGTTGACATCACTACATCAGTCTTCCACCCACAGATATCAGACATGGTTGATATACGTGGACAGAAAAGGGAGACTGCCACTTTTTACCCCCCCCCCCCCCCCCCCGCCCCCCCCCCCCCCCCCCCCCCCCCCCCCCCCCCCCCCCCCCCCCCCAACTTAAAAAAAAAAAAACTTTACAGAAACAGAAAGAAAAACACTTACATTCTATATGATCCGAGTCCCGAAATCTGAGGTGTGGTGGCCAAGGTCAACGTCATAGAGGAGGGGGGCTGTGTGGTCTCGAGGCCTGGTGTCTGCTAGAGTTTCCGGGTTCAATCACAGGTAAGGGCTGGGAATTTTTCCCGTGGACTTGAACTTCTAGTAATTCCCCTTGGTCTCTGGGTAGTGACATCGGACGCCCGTGTGCATTGTTGTGCACTTGATAAAAAAAAATCCCTTAACAGTTGGAAATCGAAAAGATTAGCCCAACGGTGCTGCTCAGAGTTAAAAATCTGCCCAAAGTATTTCAGGATCCTCGCTGGTGCTACAGAGCCTGGTCACTTCTCTGAGCGAGTTAGATAGAAGAAGAACTGAACACCTAAGTGCCATGATGTTGATCCATTGTTCAAAATGTCAGACATCATGGCGGTCTGAAGATAAAGTTAACTGACGGTGCAGTTTCCGAAAAACGAAACAATCAGACCTAATCGAAGATGGATTCAAGACACTGATGATGCATTGACTGGGAAAAAACACAGGGGTAGAGAACTGACTAGAGAAAGACAAACTTTCAGACGTGTAGTGACGCGAGTGGTGGACTGTAAATTGCTTGCTGATTGTTGCAAACATCAAAAGTTGAGGCTCAACTGGGAATTCCCGCTGCAGTTATTCATTTGCTGGGAGCTAATTGTTTTTGGATTGTTTTTCATGTTAATTATTAACTAGCAACAAAGACACATATAAGT
Organism: Candidula unifasciata; assembly: GCA_905116865.2. Taxonomy (NCBI): domain Eukaryota; kingdom Metazoa; phylum Mollusca; class Gastropoda; order Stylommatophora; family Geomitridae; genus Candidula; species Candidula unifasciata. The sequence continues at coordinate 138,118 of CAJHNH020001727.1, forward strand.
GTTGCATCGTAAAAAGCCAGATAAAAATGTGTTAGGGTTCGTTGCTCAAAGAACAATATTGCACGGCTGTGTTCCAGTCGAAGATGACGTATACTATGGGAGATAAGACAGCGTGGTATGATTAGATTTCGAAACAACATCAAAGAAAAAGATGTAACGATATTAGTTAGTTAGTTATTCCTCTTGTGCCAAAGATGGCGCATAGGGCAGAGGTCATAGCTTTCCACGTCTGTCGGTTCGTTGCCACTTGATGTAGGTCTTGAGTGCGACTGAGACCTATGGTTGAGCTCTCTCTTGTGATGGTTCTACGGAGAGTTTCTTTTGGTCTTCCCTGTTTTCTTTTACCCTCTGGTGACCATATGAAGGCTTGGTGGGGAAGTCTCTGAATGTCCATTCTGAGTACGTGACCGATGTAATTCCAGCGACGCATTCTAATAAAACCAGACACATATTTTTGTTTTGTTTCCTGTCTTATAGATGTATTGGACCTAAAGTCCGACCAGTGAACATTCAATAGCTTTCGGAGGCATCTATTCTCGAAAGCGACTAGTTTGGGAAACGAAAAAAAAAATGAATTATTTTTTATTGGGTAGATACAGTTATATAATATAAAGTCCAGTTTTTATTTGTAATGAGAGACGTTAAACACTGATGTTTAATGATTAGTGATTAGAAATGATTATCATCACAGCTCTCCGGACAGATCCATAGGTGCTCCGATCTCCTCTTCAAAAGCTCCACAAATGTAAAATGACACTGATGACGCATGTTCTGTGTTGGTTAATGAAACGTCTTGTCCCCTTAGCGAAATATTCATTTCTTGCAGCCCCAGGCTGCACCCCCATGTCCATCTGTCTAGACAGAGATACGCAGTTATGCCCCTTTGCGTGCTCCTCGGTACAGTAAGTGCAGAGCATCTTACGTATCTCATAAAATCAGTTCTGTCCAGTACTGGCCCAGCCATAGCAACCGCAGTAGCAGCAAGATAGTCTGCACGCTCGCTCCCTTGAACACCCGTAATACCTAGCGCAAAGATAAAGGTTAGGGCAGATATTCGTCAAGTGCTTTTAAAAGAAATTCATTCTTGCACATAAATCCAGCTTGGATTTTTTAACGCAAATTCATTAAGTGACAAAGAAGGTATATGTGTGTGAACAGATTATATGTTTCTTTCCGTCTTTTCTGTCATCCTCTTATTCTTATTCCTCGATTCTTTTGTCATCCCATTGTCAACCGTCTGCCGCTTTTTTTCTTCTTTTGATATTTATCGTTTTCCTTCTTGATATCTTTAATTATTGGTCCTATTATTTTTGTTGTAGTTGTTATAGTTGTTGTTGTTGTTCTTCTTCTTCTTCTTCTTCTTCTTCTTTTTCTTCTTCTTCTTCTTCTTTTTCTTCTTCTTCTTCTTCTTCTTCTTCTTCTTCTTCTTCTTCTTCTTCTTCTTCTTCTTCTTCTTCTTCTTCTTCTTCTTCTTCTTCTTCTTCTTCTTCTTCTTCTTCTTCTTCTTCTTCTTCTTCTTCTTCTTCTTCTTCTTCTTCTTCTTCTTCTTCTACTTCTTCTTCTTCTTCTTCTTCTTCTTCTTCTTCTTCTTCTTCTTCTTCTTCTTCTTCTTCTTCTTCTTCTTCTTCTTCTTCTTCTTCTTCTTCTTCTTCTTCTTCTTCTTCTTCTTCTTCTTCTTCTTCTTCTTCTTCTTCTTCTTCTTCTTCTTCTTCTTCTACTACTACTACTACTTCTTCTTTCTTCTTCTTCTTCTTCTTCTTCTTCTTCTTCTTCTTCTTCTTCTTCTTCTTCTTCTTCTTCTTCTTCTTCTTCTTCTTCTTCTTCTTCTTCTTCTTCTTCTTCTTCTTCTTCTTCTTCTTCTTCTTCTTCTTCTTCTTCTTCTTCTTCTTCTTCTTCTTCTTCTTCTTCTTCTTCTTCTTCTTCTTCTTCTTCTTCTTCTTCTTCTCTTCTTCTTCTTCTTCTTCTTCTTCTTCTTCTTCTTCTTCTTCTTCTTCTTCTTCTTCTTCTTCTTCTTCTTCTTCTTCTTCTTCTTCTTCTTCTTCTTCTTCTTCTTCTTCTTCTTCTTCTTCTTCTTCTTCTTCTTCTTCTTCTTCTTCTTCTTCTTCTTCTTCTTCTTCTTCCTTTTTCTTCTTCTTCTTCCATTTTCTTCTTCTTCTTCTTCTTCTTTCTTCTTCTTCTTCTTCTTCTTCTTCTTCTTCTTCTTCTTCTTCTTCTTTCTTCTTCTTCTTCTTCTTCTTCTTCTTCTTCTTCTTCTTCTTCTTCTTCTTCTTCTTCTTCTTCTTCTTCTTTCTTCTTCTTCTTCTTCTTCTTCTTCTTCTTCTTCTTCTTCTTCTTCTTCTTCTTCTTCTTCTTCTTCTTCTTCTTCTTCTTCTTCTTCTTCTTCTTCTTCTTCTTCTTCTCTTCTTCTTCTTCTTCTTCTTCTTCTTCTTCTTCTTCTTCTTCTTCTTCTTCTTCTTCTTCTTCTTCTTCTTCTTCTTCTTCTTCTTCTTCTTCTTCTTCTTCTTCTTCTTCTTCTTCTTCTTCTTCTTCTTTTTCTTCTTCTTCTTCTCTTCCCATTCCTCCTGCTATTGCTCCTCCTCCTCATCCTCCTCTTTCTTTTCCTTTTTTTGGACTTGTTTTTAAAAGTGCGGCTGGTATATTGTATTGTGGTTTACAGCACTTATATCTCTACAAAGATGTTACAACAAGTAACAAGTTTCCCCTATGTTTGACACGTAATAACAAATTGTGGCAGAAGTGAATCAGAAATCAAAAAGGGAATAGGAATAGCCACAACTATCTCAAATAAGTTGCGACAATTATTGACAACTAGAAAGACAATGAACGCATTAGAAATGAAAATCCTCAAACGTTAAGTATACTTAACCGTGCTGTATGGTGCAGACACATGAACAATGAGTAGGCAACGAGAACATAGAATTGTACCTTTAGAAATATGGATATACAGAACAAACAGTCGTAGTTTAAAATATATTTATGGATATTCTGGAGAGACTTTAAATATAAAGTGAATTACTTTAAAAAATGAGAGAGAGAGAGAGAGAGAGAGAGAGAGAGAGAGAGAGAGAGAGAGAGAGAGAGAGAGAGAGAGAGAGAGAGGAGGGAAAGAGAGAGAACTGAAATGTTTTGGCCACAATAAAAGATATAACACTCTTGGAAATAAAACAATGAGTAGTTAACGATACAACTGGGAGGAAGCCATCATGAAATGGACGAACAGAAGTCTGAGATAGTGTACAACCAAGACAAAAAACAGAGCTTGTTGGAGATCCACTGCAGCCGATCTTGGCTGCAGACAGGGTACCTGATTGATTGACTGAATCTCTTTACCTTTTGACCCAATACCTAACTTTTTAAATCGTTTTATCTTTTTTTCCAATGACAGGTTTGTTGGGGGGAGCCGGCACGATGTTGATTATATCCCCACCCTTCGATCTATAAAATATAAAGTCTAGACCTGAATGCCCAATTTGAGGGGAAAGTGGGTCCTTTACTTACTTGTATGATGTTGGGAAAGGCGTTGTTGAGGGGGGTGGGGGGGGGGGAGCTGGGGGTTGGCAGTTGCTCTATCAGGACCGGATTCAGACATGGTGACGTCTTAAGCTATATAAAGCCCAGACGCCCCTATGGGTTTAATATAAAAGTCGTCCCCCTGACGGGTGTAATTTTTTTTATATTTCAAGCCCCACCTAGCCATGGATATGGCCTAACGGCTGAAAGGGATTTCTGGGACCTCTCCACAGGTGATCCTCATCCGCATGGTGGCACTTTGTGCCAACCGACGTTTATCGCTTGTGTGATGTCCTTCTTGGTGAGGTACAACTACCTGCCTACCGATTTAAATTACCGCATCGAATCTCAGAAAACGATACTACTTGTTAATATATAGATTAGGAAATATATAGTCGTTTAACTGTTAGTCAACGAAGTAATTTAAATTAATGTCTTTGCAAACTAATAAAAATTGTATTATATAATGCTCTAAAAGAATTTAAAATATGAAAATTACATGGTACTTTATTAATATCCTAACCCAACCCGGGGAAATCCACAGGTCACGGGACAGTCAAATATTTCAGGGGGGGGGGGGGGGGGGTATAAAAAATTGCATTTAAAATGTGTTCAAAGAAAGTTGCATTAGTAAAAAAAAAATTATTTAAATAAAAAAAAAAAAAAAAAAAAAAAAAACACAACTAGGCCCCTGTAGATTATCAGGCACAAATCTGTAGCTTATTTAAACGCAGCACTATAGTCAATGTCTACCCCCCCCCCCCCCCGCCCACCCTTTTTCCAACCCCTCCCCACCCCCACTGAAACTCCGTAACTCACAAATAGAGAAATACCAAGTTAGGTTCCTTGGATTACTGCCCGTGTTGCAACAATCCTATTTCGACCAGGAATTAATTATAGTCGTAGCTGTGCCAGATTTAGAGTAATGAGCGAATGCAAATTGAAATAATGTATTGGAGTACTTTATTGAAGTAATATATTGGAATAATGTGTTTAAGTGCTTTATTGGAGTCATATATTGGAATAATGTATTGTAGTACTTTGTGGGAATCATATATTGGAATAATGTATTGGTGTATTTTATTGGAGTCATATATTGGAATAATGTGTTGGAGTACTTTGTTGGAGTCATATATTGGAATAATGTGTTTAAGTGCGTTTTTGGAGTCGTATATTGGAATAATGTATTGTAGTACTTTATTGGAATCATATATTGGAATAATGTATTGGAGTACTTTATTGGAGTCATATATTGGAATAATGTATTGGAGTACTCTATTGGAGTCATATGTTGGAATAATATGTTGGAGTACTTTTTTGGAGTCATATATTGGAATAATATATTTAAGTGTTCTGTTGGAGTCATATATTGGAATAATTTATTGGAGTACTTTATTGTAGTCATATACCGAAAAAAAGGAATTGGAGAATTTAATTGAAGCCATATACGGCAATGATGTTTTGGAGTACTTTGTTTGAGTCATATCGCAATAATGTATTAAAGTACTTTATTAGAGTCATATATTGAAATCACATTGCAGTACTTTATTAGATATTGGAAAAATGTATTGGAGTACTTTATTTGAGTCTTTTTCTTCTTACGCGTTCACCGGCTGTACAATCCAGCGGAAAGTTCTGGTTATTTACACACTTCTGCACTTTGATTTTGTTCCAGAAGTTGAGTTTTACGTGCATATCCGGTTTACACAGCTGTCTTTTTATTATATAGACTTTTGGTTCCTCGCGTAGTTAGTCGTTTTTTACATCATGCTTGGTATGGGGGAGTAGCAGTGGGTCTATTCCTCCCCTACCTATTGGATCTGGAACCCACACGAGAATACTGCAGTCTGGTATGGTCCTCTTCTATTGAGATCTTGAATAGGCGTTGAGTATTGAAGTCACGTATCTGAGCCACCTATTGGAATCATTTTTGTTCAGTCTTACTTTTGTTTTTTAGTGCAGTCTTGTACTACATTCTTTTTCTAGAATTATGTATCAGAGTCGTGTTTGGGAGTCAAGCACGTCTTGGAACTACGTATCTGGATCATGTACTGGAGTCATGATATGGATTTAAGCACTAGAGTCAAGTATTCAAGCTATGTATTCTGATCATGTACTGGAGTCATGATATGGAGTCAAGCACTAGAGTCAAGTATTCGAGGCCCGTATTCTGATCATGCACTGGAGTCATGATATGGAGTCAATCACTAGAGTCAAGTATTCGAGGCTCGTATTCTGATCATGTACTGGAGTCATGATATGGAGTCAAGTATTCAAGCTAGGTATTCTGATCACGTACTGGAGCCATTTTTTTTTTTAGTCAAGCAATAGAGTCAAGTACTGGATCTACGTACTGTAATCATGAACGGGTGTCATGATTTAGTGTCTTTTTTTTTTTTTTGAGTTAAGTATTCGGATGACTGTCGTTATGTTTTATGGTCAAGTACTAGGGTCAAGTACTGGAGCTGCGAATTGTAATCGCGTGCTGGAGTCATGATTTGGAACGAGTCAACTAATGAATGTTAAACTGACATCACTGCACTCAGGACGTTTCCATACGTGCTCTGTCTCCGTCTTGAGTAGCCAACAGAGAGTAGACATGCAAATAGTACCATCTGAAATCTTTTTAGAAGTCTGAATTAGTTTCCACTTTAGTACACATACAAAAACATACACACAGACACACGCCCACAGACACACAACACAGACTGACAGGCACACTGACACGCACACAGACTCGCTTACAGGCACACATACATATGCATATAAAACACGCATATAGACGAACCAACACAGACACAAACACAGACACGCACACAAGCACACCTACAGACATGCACGCGGACACCATACAGACTGACAAAGACACTCACAGACACACGCCCACACACAGAGGCATACACTTACACACACACAGACCAACAAAGACATACACACAAACTTATACAGTTACCCATACATACACTCATACGTACACAGAATCATTCATACACAAACACGGCTAAGGAGGGGGAGCTCCCAAGACAACTTACCACAGACATCAGAAGGAGACAGCCATCATTTTCCTCCATGTTATCAGAAGAGGGCAAATGGAAAATTTTGTGACCACTGGAAAGATCAGTGGAAGGAGGGAAAGAGGAAGACAATGAGAGAAGATTCTTGACAGTCTTTTTCTATGGCATGGAGGTGTGTCCGCCCACGAACTGATACATGCTGCAGGAGATCGCGGATTGTGAAGAGCCATGAACGCTCACGCCAGTCGGCAAGTCCCCTGATGATGATGATTGTACTGTGGTACTGAAGCTTAGTACTGAAGTGAATAACTTGAACATATTTCTCTAACTCAGAAGAACATAAAATAAAGATAGTGGGGGTGGCAGCTTATTTTTAATTATGCTGTTACCCAATAGATAGAATCGCCCAACACTTGACAGCTTGATCTTTATATATTCCATAGGAATTACCTTAGCTTTAAGATTTAGCCGCGCTTTATTCATCAACTCATTAAATCTTTGTATTCAGGTATCCATTTACTTCTTTATTTAAATTCAAACGGTTATGTCAGAGAAACAAACAAACAAACAAACGTGATCTTATTCTGGACAAAGTGCGTGGAAACTGCCATAAATACTAGGTAATAAAGAGAACATAAATAAAACAAGAATTCTACTTTCTAAATTACAACACAAAGTAAAACAAACACATAGTATGGATTATTCAGTGAGCCAACAACTAAACTATTGTTCAAAGCAAGAGTACTGTAACTTTATGAAATCGGAAGTGAATATTTCAATAGCCGCAAAGGATTCACTTGTAGTTGGCATTCTTGCTGCTCTCTGCGCCAACCGGTGGTTGCTTGTTCGGTCGCTAGAGAATAATTCATTGGCCGTGTCAGTAAAAGAAATGGTACCGCCGGAAAAGTGTGACAGATGGCAGCTGATGTGTTGCGAGCCATTCAGGCGTGACGCTGAGCCAGTGAAAACAATATCAGACAATGAACTGGCAGTTAGATTTGACTACAATTATGGCGTGTTTATCATCATCATCATTTTCATCATCACCATCATTATCATCATCACCACCATCACCACATTATTATCATCGTCATCGCTGTCATCATTATCAGCGCTAGCCCCATCATCGTCATCATCTTAATCATTATCATGATCATCATCGTCCTGATCATCATCGCCATCATTATTCTAATCAGTCATAATCATCATCATTATCATTTTCATCATTATCGTCGTCATCATCATTATCAAAATCATGTTTTAGAGTACATGTTGGAGTCTTCTTCTTATTCTTCTTCTTCTTATTATTATTATTATAATAATTATTTTTATTACGATTATTATTATTATAATAATTATTTTTATTAAGATTATTATTATTATAATTATTGTTAGGATTATTTTTTTTGGTAATTGTATTGTCATCATCCTCATCTTGTTGTTGTTGTTGTTGTTGTTGTTGTTGTTGTTGTTGTTGTTGTTCTTCTTCTTCTTCTTCTTCTTCTTCTGCTTCTTCTTCTTCTTCTTCTTCTTCTTCTTCTTCTTCTTCTTCATCTTCTTCTTCTACTTTTTTTCTTCTTCTTTGGCTTCTCAGCGTACACCAGCTATAAAACTCTAGCGAAACATTCTGGTTGTTCGCCCACTTCTGAATTTTCATTTTGTTCCAGAACTTGAGTTTTACATGCACACGCTTTTCACAGATCTGACTTATTTTGTACACGTACTGTTGGTACCACCATATTATTTTCCCAAGAAAACTCAAGAGAAAACACCAGAAGAAAGAAATTTAGAAGGTCCGTCTATACTAAAGAAGGAAATTAGCGATGCTATCAAACATATGAAGAAAGGAAAGTCAGCTGAGCCAGATTAAATTTCAGTAGAAAAATTGAAAGTACTGGGGGTGGGGGGGGGGGGGGATTTAGGTTAGAGATATTAACTAAACTGATGAATAACATTTATAAAGCTTAGTACATTCTAAGTGATATGATGAAATCTGTATTTACTGCGTTACCCAAAGGACCAGGAGCAATTAAGTGTGAAGAATATTGTACATTCAACCTATTAAATCATGTCACCAAATTAACAGTATTATAATGAGAAGAATAAAAAGAAAAAAAAAAAGAATGAAAATTAGTAAAGAGCAGTATAGATTTAAGAAAGGTAAAGGGACAAGTCGTGCAATATACATAATACGAACACTGATAGAAGGGTCAATGGACATACAAAAGGACTTATATTTGTGCTTTATAGATTATACCAAAGCATTTGACAAAGCTAAACATGAGGAGATGATAAAAATGTTGGAATACATCAGTGTAGACGGAAAGGATCTCAGCGTAATTAAAAACATTTACTGGAACCAAGTAGTAGCAA
>CAJHNH020001728.1:0-60000 GCA_905116865.2 Candidula unifasciata
TAGATATATAGATATATAAACACAAAACCACATGCTTACAGACACAGATAGTGATAATCAGAGAACACATTCACTAACCATGAGCTGGTGAGGTTGTGTGGCTACTCACTCCATCTGGCTTATCACACAATGAACCTGAAGAAGACTGGCTTTAAACTTCAGAGAGACTGATAAAGGATGCATTCTATCAATTAGAAAGCGTAAATTAACAGTGACAGATGATATTCTGTAAATAAGAGAGTATAAATCAACACTGACAGGTGATTGTTTGCAAATAAGAGTGATAGATGACATTCTGTAAATAAGAGAGCATAAATCAAATGTCACAGATTATATTCTGTTAAAAAGAGAGCATAAATCAACACTGACAGATGAAATTCTGTGAATAAGAGAGCATAAATCAACACTGACAGATGAAATTCTGTAAATAGGAGAGCATAAATCAACAGTGACAGATGATATTCTGCAAAGATAATGTATTCTATAAGACCAGAGAAATTATACCAAGACAGAAGTACAGATAACGTTTTTTTTTAAACCTCCTACTCTGTATTTGCTCTTAAAATTGCAGTTGTTATATTGGGTTGTGGTTTATAGCTAAGCTGTGATATTTGCAATTTTTTTCTTTTTCTTAGTCTTTGTTCATCTGAAGATGTAAATGTGTTGTGCCCGTTCACAAGACGGCTGTGATATTTGGGCCTTTTGGCCAATACATTCAACTTCTGCAGGCATTTACTGGCCGGGTTAACCTTCCCGGTTAGTTTTGTGGGACATTACAGTATAACTGTTGTGCAGTCAGATTTGTTTCCCAGGTCCCAGGTGCTGTCTACCCCTCCCCTCCCCCTTTTCTCCCATCAGGCAAATCCAGAGAAGCCACATATTGCTGGTCAGCCCTCAAGAGAAGGCAGAGGCAGAACATGAACATTCTCCGCCTTCTAATAATAAAGTAATAGACTATGTATTGATCGGCAATCATAGAAAGAAGAAGAAAGATAGAAGAACACACTAGACAATATAAAAATATAAAGCTATAGTTACCGTGCCGGGATCGAACCTGTCACCTCCAGCCCCACTCCGACTGTTGTCGGGGGCCCTAATATAACCTAACGGTTAAACAGGGCTTCTGGGACTTCCACGTGAGTGATCCTCATCCGAATGGTGGTACTTTGTGTGGACTTGGGTTGAACATCATTCTCTCAGAGTTAGAGGTCTATTGTAGCCAATCTTCTCTGTGGAGGTGGTAGCTACGTTCGCCCTTAAAAGAGGCAGCTGGCAGGTTGGGCAAAGTTTACAGCTAGGCTGCGATATCATCCGATTTAAGCAAACTCTTAAAGAGTCTTTTTTTAACAAATGCTTGTTAAGTGGGTGGTGAATCTATCCTTGGAACCCACAAGGGAAACCAAGATGGCATCTGACTGACTGCCAAAACTTGTACAAACCTTCTTTAGTTTAACTTTCTAAGTCAATTTTGCATCCTTAGTTTATTGAAAAAAACTTGCATAAACCGTCTTTGGTTGAACTTTCTTAGTGAACTCTGCATCCTTAGCTTACTGACAGAACTTGTGTAAACCTTGTTTAGTAGAACATTCTTAGTGAACTCTGCATCCTTAGCTTACTGACAGAACTTGTGTAAACCTTGTTTAGTAGAACTTTCTTAGTCAGCTTTGCTTCCTTAGCTTACTGACAGAACTTGTGTAAACCTTGTTTAGTAGAACTTTCTTAGTGAACTCTGCATCCTTAGCTTACTGACAGAACTTGTGTAAACCTTGTTTAGTAGAACTTTCTTAGTCAACTTTGCATCCTTAGCTTACTGACAGAACTTGTGTAAACCTTGTTTAGTAGAACTTTCTTAGTCAACTTTGCATCCTTAGCTTACTGACAGAACTTGTGTAAACCTTGTTTAGTAGAACTTTCTTAGTCAACTCTGCATCCTTAGCTTACTGACAGAACTTGTGTAAACCTTGTTTAGTAGAACTTTCTTAGTGAACTCTGCATCCTTAGCTTACTGACAGAACTTGTGTAAACCTTGTTTAGTAGAACTTTCTTAGTCAACTTTGCATCCTTAGCTTACTGACAGAACTTGTGTAAACCTTGTTTAGTAGAACTTTCTTAGTCAACTTTGCATCCTTAGCTTACTGACAGAACTTGTGTAAACCTTGTTTAGTAGAACTTTCTTAGTCAACTTTGCATCCTTAGCTTACTGACAGAACTTGTGTAAACCTTGTTTAGTAGAACTTTCTTAGTCAACTTTGCATCCTTAGCTTACTGACAGAACTTGTGTAAACCTTGTTTAGTAGAACTTTCTTAGTCAACTTTGCATCCTTAGCTTACTGACAGAACTTGTGTAAACCTTGTTTAGTAGAACTTTCTTAGTCAACTTTGCATCCTTAGCTTACTGACAGAACTTGTACAAACCATCATTGGTAGAACTTTCTTAGTGATTCTGCATCCTTAGCTTACTGCCAAAACTTGTACAAACCATCATTGGTAGAACTTTCTTAGTGATTCTGCATCCTTAGCTTACTGCCAAAACTTGTACAAACCATCATTGGTAGAACTTTCTTAGTGATTCTGCATCCTTAGCTTACTGCCAAAACTTGTACAAACCATCATTGGTAGAACTTTCTTAGTGATTCTGCATCCTTAGCTTACTGCCAAAACTTGTACAAACCTCTTTGGTTGAACTTTCTTAGTGAACTTTGCATCCTTAGCTTACTGCCAAAACTTGTACAAACCTCTTTGGTTGAACTTTCTTAGTGAACTTTGCATCCTTAGCTTACTGACAAAACTTGTACAAACCATCATTGGTAGAACTTTCTCAGTGATTCTGCATCCTTAGCTTACTGACAAAACTTGTACAAATATTCATTGGTTGAACTTTCTTGGTGACTTTCACGTCCTTAGCTTTTTGCAAAGCCTGCAACACAGCCACGGTATCCAGCTCTTTCTGATCAGGAGGTTTGTGGTCTAGAACCACCTGCAAAGTTGAAACATTTTACATCAATTACATTCTTTCAGATTTGTAAGATAATGTGTATGGGTAGAGATGACAAGGCAAGGGAGTGATGTACTTAAGGGACAAGCTTTAACAACAGCCAAAGATAGGACTAAGCACAGAGCACACTGGTTATGACAACCAAATGTCTCCCTTCCAGCAAAACAGCAAATGATTTACAGTTAAAGTGTACTACAATCTACTGTAATGAATAATTAATGCTCACATTTAATTTTTCTTCGTATTCTTCTTCTTCTTCTGCCTTTCTATCCCCCAATGGAGCATAGGCCCTCAACCAACTCACGCCAAGTCGTTCTATCCTTCGCCTTTGCTTGGAGCTCTCCCCATGTCCTCCCCATCTTTCTGACTTCATTCTCCAGCTCTCTTCTTCGTATTTCCCGGCTGTAAACTCCGGCGGAAAGTTTTGGTATTCGTCTACTTTTGGACTCTATTCCTGTTCCAGAAAATGAGTGTTGCGTACACATCCGTTTTACACATCTTACTCATGTGCTTGCAGACTGTTGGTTCCAGACAAATGTACTCCGACCTCGAAGGAAGCTCCCAATTGGTCGACTCTTGAAGAAACCAAAAGGTATAACGATGCAAAATGTAATGGGAAATGCTGCATTTTCGTTTTTGAGCTAATTTTACAAAATAAGGCTGGTGTTAAGTTAAAGCAATTCTCATGTAATTCATTGCTCAATGAGCTCAATGACTCTTTGTTTTCATGATATTCATGTGTGACAAGCTTGATTCACAACTGAAAGATGTGCCAAATATGGCGAGTATGAATACGGCAACTTTTCTAGCATTATGAAACTGCTTCTGTTGAATCCTTTCGTACCAAAACTTTGTGGTAACACTTAAAAAAAAAAATTTATAAGTGAAGGGTTGCAAACAATAGTGTAGTCTGAGAATTCTCCTTGTAACATTAAGTTCGCTGGTAAGTGTAGTTGATGTCACATGTTAAATATAAAGAACCGCTGTACTGGCTATTTTATTTGTAAAATATACATTTACATAAGCATACACACAAATTATGTGGACATTTTGTTTACATAACGGCAAATCTTTTGGCTTTATTTTTATAAAAATAAAAATAAAAATAAACTGACACTAGTAAATATATATATATGTTTGCAACCCTTCACTTATATATATATATATATATATCACAATTCTGAACGGTCTCCTTTGCTAGGGAGTTAAATCAATCACTTCGTAATCATGATGCTGTTGGATATACAACTCGATCCATCACTTTGCACGACCAGATGTTTTTAAGACCAGTTTAGGAGTCGTATTCGACAATGGTATCGTGAGCTGACCGTTTAGTCAGCCTCGCAAACTACTAAACGTAACATTAGCAATGTTAAAGTCAGCCATGTTCAGTCAGCAATGGCAAACTAGTCAACCTAAAATTGTCTAGTGAAACCTTAAATAGCCAAGAAATTCAATTTGTTTGCAACGTCATATAAAGGATACAGAACCGATTTTTAACAAACAAGTCACATAGAAACATTTTGTGTGTGGCCGAGCCAGTTGCTTATTATTCTATATATCTGATGATGAAATCTGTTTGTTAAATCTTTCGGTTGTATCTGTACATATTTTGTTCCCCATGTTTTCCTCAGCATAGAGCTACTCAGATTTCAGCACCAAGATGTCTCGGCTTCTGATGATCTTGTCGGTATTGATGGCGGTCACTTGGTCAACCAGAATAATAGATCTATCCCACAAGCACGGACCTGAAACGTTGATGTTTGCGGACTTTCCAAATTTCAGGAGATCTGATATATTTAAGGGTGACATCTTTCCTGGTGTTTTGTAAGCATTGTCTCTATTAAAGAAATATAATATTCTTCTGCGAGTTTACCCCTAGTGGATTATAAGTGCTCAATCAATCAGTACTAGGGCCCGCTAGTTATATCGTTATCATGTTTATTCGATGTTGGACAGATCCAGTGTCAGCTTATTTTCCTCGACTCTCCTCTCCTCTTGATTCACAGGCATGTGTTTGATGCTCGTCTACCAAAAATCCATGTTTATAACGCGGTTGTACCATTGAATGAAACATGTAAAATAAAAAATTATAGCCACGAATGATGCGATATTGTTCTGGATTCGTAAAGAGGCAATTGTCCATCATCTGAGAAGTCGCCTCAATGTCATCTATGGTGACACTTAATTTTTTTTTATTTTTTAAAGCAGTAAAAGATTAAGAAACACTGAGTTCCATATTCGTCTTCTTCTTCTTTGCGTTCACCAGCTGTAAACTCTGGCGGAAAGGTCTATCTTTTCATCTACTTCTGGACTGAAGTCCTGTTCCAGAACCTGAGTGTTGCGTCTGCATTCGTTTCACAGATCTGACTCATTTGTATGCAGGCTGCTGGTTCCTTGCCTCTCAGGCACTCCGACTTAGAACAAAGCTCCCAATTAGTCGACTCTTACGACCTGCTTCTGGGTAGGCAGTGGGTCTATTCTTGTTTTCCCTGTAATAGGGCCCCGCAACCCACACAGGGAAGTTCCATATTAAAAAGAGGGATATTTAGAAACTCCTAACAGATTTCCCATGTGAATATGAATATGATATAATGTTACGAGCTCACAAATTATAGTGATGAATTAGTTCAGAGAAAATTTTAACAAACCTAAGGAAAAAGATATACTACGAAGAAGTTGTTACAATGATAGGTCACGTCTATGACACATAAATCCTAATTCTTCCTATTTGTTGCAGCTTTACTTACGGAAAATATTCTAGTGGAGAACATGGAGGAACACACATGGATGCTCCAGTTCAGATTGTGAAAGGTAAAGCAACAAATCCTCTGTAACTATGAATGTTTGGAGTCACCTTGATCATCAGGATTTTTTAAAATGGCTTGTTTTATCTACGCCAAAAATAACAAAACATGGTACAAATTATTTAGCTTTACAAATTGTTCAAACGCAATTTTGAGAGCATGCATCTTCCCTGTGGCTACATACGGATGTGAGTCATGGACTATCTCCCAGTCCTTAAGAAAGATTATAAGCGCTTTTGAGCTGAAATGCTATAGAAATATCTTGGACAAAGAAGAGGAGAAATATTGACATTCTAAAAGATCTGAAGAACAAGGAAGATTGGCTAATAAACAGCATCCTTTCTAGGAAGCACAAATATTTTAGTTATATCAAGCGCTACGACGGATTGGAAAAAATTATAGTAGAAGGCATGGTACCAGAAAGGAGAACAAAGAAGAGGAGAAATATTGACATTCTAAAAGATCTGAACAACAAGGAAGATTGGCTAATAAACAGCATCCTTTCTAGGAAGCACAAATATTTTGGTTATATCAAGCGCCACGACGGATTGGAAAAAATTATATTAGAAGGCATAGTACCGGAAAGGAGGGGCAGTTGCCGACCGACACGAAGATGGGCACAGATTATAAGTGACTCATTGAGTGTGAAAGTACATGAGGTTGAAGACCTGGCGAGAGACCGAGTTTCTTTCAGGCAGACCGTGATGAGAGAGACGTTCTGCAAAGGACCTGCTACATAATGAAATCAAACGCGATTCTACACTGTATCAGACGCGATTTCACACTGCATCAGGCGCGATTTCACACTGTCTTTTAACTGCTTTTATTTTTTTTTTCGTAGGACCTCTTAGGTGTTGTATGTTGTGTATACAACAGTCTCTAGAATTTCGTAAAATCAACTTAACAAACATCATTTCTTTAAATTACTACTTATAATTTTAATGAGCAAACAAAAGGAAAAATAAGAATGGAAATGAATGAAGAATAGCGAACACTGATAGAAAGATTAATAGACATAAAAAAGGACTTATTTTTGTGCTTTATGTATTATACCAAAGCCTTTGACAAAGTTAAACATGAAGAGATGATACAAACGTCGGAAGACTTCAATGTAGACGGGAAAGATCTCAGAATAATTAAATACATTTACTGGAACCAAGTAGCAGCAATTAAAGTGGTAAACAGATTGGGTACTTTTGAACAGATAAAGCAAGGAGTGAGACAGGGATGTGTCTTATCCCCAGAACTTTTCTCTCTATATATAATGAGATAATTTTGAGGGAAATTAAAGACAATGCAGGAGTAAGAGTTGGAGGATACAATATAAACAATTTGCGTTACGCAGACGATACAGTTTTGATATCTGAAATTGCAACTGATTTACAACTTCTGGATATTGTGGGGATGGAGAGTGTGAAGAAAGGACTTTCATTGAATATTAAGAAAACGGAAGTAATGGCTATATCAAAGAAGAAGATAATTCCACGTTGTGATGTCTCAGTTGAAGGAAAAAGACTTAACGAAGTCAATCAATTCGAATATCTGGGAACAATCATATCATCAGACGGAAAATGTGTGACAGAGATTAAAGGCAAAATAGGCATTTCAGAAAATGAAAAGTATCTTGTGCAATAAATTGCTCTCATTTAATGTCAGAAAGACAGTGCTAAAATAGAGCCTGTCCTGCTGTATGGCAGGGAATCTTGGAATGTCACTGAACAAATTAAGAAGAATTTGGAAGCAACAGAGATGTGGTTTCTAAGACGAATGTTACGAATACCTTGGATAGCCATAGTAACTAACAACGATTGCTTGAAAGAGGCTAATGAAAGTAGATCTCTTTATAAAACAATTAGAAAGAGACAAACACTGTTCTTTGGCCACATAATGAGAAGAGAGACATAGGAGAACATCGTTACAACTGGAAAAATCAGTGGAAAAAGAGGTAGAGGCAGACCAAGAGATAATGCTGGATGGGCTAAAACGATGGCATGGAGGGATATCATCAAGAGAGCTGTTCCAGTCCACCAGGGATCGTGATTTGTGGAGACGCATAAGAGCCTACGCCAGTTGGCAGGGCATATGATGATGATGATGATGAGTCTCTAGTTATAATTGTGGTCTTGGTTATTTGCGCCACCTGCGTGGCTCAGATTGTAGTATGTGCGCCAGCTCTCTGGCTTTATAATCAGATTCTCACAGCTAGACCGTTCCTTCCTGTTTGTGTCCCAATGTGTTCCTCTTATCCTTATCCTCCTGAGTTTTTCCTCGTGAGTCATCCTTTGCCACTTCATTTTCGTAATTGTTTTGCCCTTGTGTCCTCCAATGTGCTCCTGAATCTGTTCCCTTCTACTTTGGGCAGGCGTATCTCGTAAAATGCCCTGGTAGTATCTTCCACAGCGAGTCACACTAAAACGTTACAATGTGAAGAGCGAGTGAAAGACCTCGAAAAAAAATATGAAGTTATGGCATTAAGAACAGCCATACAGAAATGAAAATGCTCTTGACTGACCTCATCAACAAATGTTACATCTCCCCCCGACACTTCGATGAGGTACAAGGTAGAAGAGAAGAAGAAGAAGAAGAAGAAGAAAAAGAAGAAGAAGAAGAAGAAGAAGAAGAAGAAGAAGAAGAAGAAGAAGAAGAAGAAGAAGAAGAAGAAGAAGAAGAAGAAGAAGAAAAAGAAGAAGAAGAAGAAGAAGAAGAAGAAGAAGAAGAAGAAGAAGAAGAAGAAGAAGAAGAAGAAGAAGAAGAAGAAGAAGAAGAAGTTTTGAAATTTGTAATATTTTACTTTGCCAAGTACTAAAAACAGTTTTGAGATTTGTATAGATCCGAAATGGTTTTTAAAAAAAATGCGCATTATCATAAATGTCTTCCTGTAATGAGAGCAGGTTGTGCACATAATAGTGAAGTGAATGAAATGGTTGGTGAGGCTTACCAATGCTTCTAGGCACATTTGTCATAATGCGGTCCTCTTGCGGAGGTTTGGAATATTGAATGAGGTTTCATTGTCTGGTTAGCAGGCTATTTCTACACACATATCTTCAAAGTTAGTAATATTAATTTTATCCTGTGCAATTCCCCTAATTTTCGTCTTGACTAGAATGGAAACACCACTTCCTCTTCCTACCTCCCTGTCATTTCTGAATACTCTTTTTATCCTCAGTGTTTAAAGATATCCTTTGGTTTAAAACATGTCTCTTGTAGGGCTATGATATTATTCTCACCCCGCAGATCTTTCATCATTGCTTTGAGGATATTTTTGGTCTCTCTGCAGTTATCATGGCAAGGATGGTTCGCTTATGTCCTTGAAGCATCTAGCCACCGTTCTCTTTCCGAAGAATGTCTTCACAATTCCAGTAGCAGTATTATTGTGTAGACCCGTTAACTTCATCTGTCTCTCTCCTATCTGCGTTATGACAGCGGTCAGGTCCTGATTTTCAGCAGTAGTCCTTTGCTCCTCTACAAACGTCTCCAATTGCTTAATAGGTGCCCATCTAATCTTCTTCTTCCTTTCTAACATCACAGCCTCCTTTACCACCTCTAAATACACCTTTTCTACAGCTACATGTTTTCTAGCGAGCATAGGCAAGCTACTGTTAGATTATTATAAATGTTGACATGTATTGATGCAGCGTAAAGTTTTGATTTACCACCAGCTTTTCTTCGGCAACACAACAAACTACACACAAAAATGCCTAAAATTAAGCTACAGAAGACCTAGTTTAAGCGAGCTAAAAAGAACAAATGCGAACTACAGCAGAATTACTAAGAAACAGATTTCCGATCCGCGGCGAGCATCTAGCCGCTCGGCCACGCCCTGAATATAGCCGGACCACGGGTGATCCTCATCCGCATGGTGGCATTTTATGTCACCGGGTGTTTATCGCTGGTGTGATGTCACATGCTAGATTCTCCTGCACCAAACGTCGACCATTAACTTTTACTAAGAAACCTCAGGCACTTTTTTTGCCGCTTGACACTGAACCGTCTGTGTAAATAATCAAATCCTCTGAGCGAGCATTATCTTGAATTATTAGCTGAATTTCCACCTCCCTGGCACCTGCTGGCCAATCTCTGCATTCCCGGCTCAGTGTGATTATGAGGGTTGTGTGTCGTCTGTTAGCCTTGGAAATACTTTACGCAGGTGTGTATAGCAGTGTAATGTAACATAAGTTGTTAAAAAAAACATAACAATGGATAGGCTTGCAGTAAGAACAATTTATATACTATTGTATTCTGTTTAGGTGGTAGGTCAATCAGTGATATTCCATTGGAAGACAGGATCGCCGTGGGAGTTCAGATTGACTGTTCACAAGAAGCCGCAAGAGACCGTGGTTTTCTTGTTCCTGTTCAAAAGGTAAACACACATACGCGCGGGCGCACTCTCTCATACACGCACGCACACATTTACTCATACACACATATATATATATATATTTCTGTATATATAATATCTCACGTCGTTTGGCAGACTGTTTGTTATACATACTGAAATGCTAAAAATCAGAAATCCAACCAAAATTGGCCCGTAAACACCATCATGTCTCGGAAACTGAAATGCTTTGGCCATATCAAACGCCACGGTAGAAAGAACACTAACAGAGGTCATGGTACCGTTGGTCAGCAGGGGTTGGTTAGGGGACGTGAGGGAGCGGATGGGGGGGGGGGGGGCAGCCAGCACGAAGATTGGCATAGAACAATAAGAAGAACTCCACATAGAAACATGCGCAGCAGGGGCCCACCGGTCATCATTAGAGATCCTTTGTCGACAACTGTTTCGGCAGATTGCTTCCCTAAACAATCTTTACAGGTGGGCCGACCTGGGTCATGAAGCTAGACACCGATCTTCCCCTGCTGCACTTCATCGGACTCGATAGGAACAAGACTATATGGTGACTTTCAATGGTTGCTGTGAGATTTGGTGTTTTATTGTTGCTGCGGCAGCAAATTAGATCAGTTGACTACCTTCACGACCAGAGTGATTAGTCTATGGTCAGACAATTATTAGACTTTGGCCTTTGGCAGAGACACCGGCAGACATTTGGAAAATAATAGACACATTTAATAGTGCATGACACGGGAGAGCCGGCTAGGGACCGAGTTTGTTGCAGGCAGGCTGTGATGGGAGCAAGGCTCTGTAAAAAATAAGCTACATGTCTCAGCAGTGTAGTTTTTTTTAATGTGGCAGTCTGCAGCTGCTGCTGCTGTTTCTTCTTCTTCTTCTTCTTCTTCTTCTTCTTCTTCTTCT
This sequence comes from Candidula unifasciata, assembly GCA_905116865.2. Taxonomy (NCBI): domain Eukaryota; kingdom Metazoa; phylum Mollusca; class Gastropoda; order Stylommatophora; family Geomitridae; genus Candidula; species Candidula unifasciata. Next base: position 11,054 of record CAJHNH020001728.1, read on the forward strand.
TCTTCTTCTTCTTCTTCTTCTTCTTCTTCTTCTTCTTCTTCTTCTTCTTTGATCCTTGTGTCAGAAAAACTACCAGGAAGCAGGTAGCCTTTATGAAAGATGTCCAAATGCAGTCCAAATTTCCCTGCACACCACACAAGTTTGTCTTAACTAAAGTGTGAGAAGTCAAAATTTCGTCTGTGTTAGCACTGTGTTTCTGAGACGGTGACAGTGAATATTTTAACGGATTTATTCTGTCTAACGAACGCCACCTACATCGAAACTGAAACTGTGGATATAATAGGTAATGTTATGCCAGTGACAAAATTGTAGCTGTAAAACTAGATCAATTAAAACATAATTTATAAACGTAGTTTGCTAACTCCTTCTGCTTAAAGCAAAGTTACATGTTTGATTTAATATATACTAACCTCTAAAGAGCTCCAGCGGCATATTTTTTTTTTCCCTTGCAATGACTTTTACGTTGAATCATTGAGAAAATTACTATAATATGCTATAAACAGAAACGCATAGTTCTCAGATTCGGAGTCTTAGTTGTCGGGCAAATTCTTAAACCTGTAAACTTTCGATGACCCAAATGTAAAAGAGCTGTCAATTGATTGGCGAAGCCTTAAAGAATTCTTGTTTGCAGTCTGAACAGTTTCATTTATTAAAGTACGCCGATTTTGAATGTCAAAATTAGGACAAAAATTTGTTCTTTTCAGTAGCAATGCGTTGAATAGTACAATTTGTCTCGTCCTTAAACAATACAGATACTGGACTGGGAGAAGGCATACGGGCGGATTCCCAATCAAGCCGCTGTCATTATGAACTTTGGCTGGTCTTCTAAATTTAACAACAGAACACTCTACCTTGGAAATGACGACATTTAGTAAGTGTCCTGTATCATCCATTTATGTAAAACAAAGCAAAATAATCGACCACGTTCAACCTACTGCGAGCAGCAGTGTCATGTTTCTTTCTTAACACCTTTATATTTTTTCAAAGTGATCTTCACTTCTCATCGTTTTGAATTCTTGCAAGTTATTTAGATATACAGAGCCTTTGTGCTATAGTATTTAGAAGCTCGCCCGTAGATCCGAAGATGTGAGTTCGAATCAGAAGGGTGCCAGAATTTTAAAAATCATGATCTTGGCCCCCAGCTTGGCTCAGCCTTAATTGGGTGCCAGGTAAAGTCATGGGAAGTAAAGGTGGCCGGTGTGATGTTGCCCCGATCACCCACCGAGTGCTGGTTGGTCTATTAAATACAGGTCTAGCCTGAAATGCCAAATATGCCCGAATGCGAGGAAAAGGTCCTTTACTTCTCTACGTGATTCTTTTAGATTTAAGGAGGCAGTCTGGTTAGAAAGTTAAAAATACAGGTACTGTTTTGTTGTTGTTGTATTATCATCATATCGTGCATCATAAGTCAAACAATGGGTCGCTGTCAAGTCCTTTATTCCTTTAGATATCATGGATGTAATTCAGACCAGCAAAGCTAGTGTATCGGTAATGCTTGTTTTAGAACAGTCGTCTCCAACGTTGTTTGTTTACGGCTGCATGCGTCCCCTAGGGTCGTCGTTTCTGTTGACATCCACACACAGACTTTAGAGAAAATGTGGGTGGATGCATGAGAAGCGGAAATTACACTATCAACTTGGAACAAGGAATGACATTTTTTCCAGTTATTTTTATGTATTTCAGTGCGGCTTGATCGCAGACGGCATATTTTTGGGAAAAAACTTGAAGTTACTGAACGATAATTGTAAAACTTAACAATGCACTGCCTCAAGGTGGCGACCGTATGGGACGTAATCCATTGTTTGCTTATGCTTAATTAGTAATGTTCTTAAATATTTAATTTTGTTTAGGTTTAGGGTTAAAGTTAGGGATGGGTTTAACGCGAACCCTTACCCTAACCTCAAAAAGATATTAACTTTTAAAGAACATTATTATATGAAGGTAAAGGAACAATGGATTACATCCCCTGTGGTTGCCGTAAACAAGGAATGGATTGTGTCCGTTTTAAGTTTTACCCACACATTATACCCATATTATAGTATACAAGTAAAAACATAAAAAGTATGGAAGTCAAATGCATGCATTCAAAAATGGAAAAAAGGGGAAGGAGAGAGAGAGAGAGAAAAAAAAAAAAAGAGAGAGAGAGAGAGAGAGAGAGAGAGAGAGAGAGAGAGAGAGAGAGAGAGAGAGAGATCGGATATTCAGTGTAGCACTTAAAATCAACAATTGGCTGACTGATCATTTGTTTTGTTTCTATCTACAGTTCTTATGTATTTCCAGCCGTCAGTGCTGAAGCAGCGGACTGGCTTTACACCAACCGCCACATCAAGATGTTAGGGACTGATACATACACACCTGACCCGCTTAGCGTCAACGGTGTGAAGGTCACTTCCTTTCCCGATCTTGCTGTCCAACAATAGCCTCATCGTGGAGAATCTCAAAGGCCCAGAACGGTTACCACATACTGGGTTCATATTTCATGCTTCCCCGGTCAAGTATGTGGGAAACACCGCCGCACAAGTCCGCGCGTACGCCGTGATCGAAGAGGCCAGTACCACCACAAAACCGGGGTCTGGTTATTAAAGGATTTGACCTGTTATTACATCATATTCTAAGTACTATATGTTGTTGTTTTTGTTGTTAATGCCTTTCGGACCTTCCAGACGATAATATTATACTGCTGTTTCTTTAACTCATGGAAATCACAGCCCTTGGCGATAGCGAGTTTGACTAGCAAGAACTGCTTCCGTTAACTCATCCACACATAGAGCATATAATTTCGAAACCATTGTTATCATCGCATGTATTCAACCTAATTCTCATGAGATGTCTAGCTTTAAAATAGTTTCTCTTGTATCTCTATTTTCTTTCGGATTTACCCCTTTCTTGCAACACAGCCCAATGTAAGCTGTTACAATGAACTCACCTCAATAATAATGCACTGTGAACACGTATCTTTGATGACTTGAATTGCTAGTTTCTTTTCATGCTCTTTTGCCAGACTTGTTTGTCATACACTGGCATATTTATCAACGTGGCTGAAAAATATTTTGCCGTTAAGCGTTATGGGGGGAACCGTTTGCGATCAATTTTTTGATGAGCAGCAATGGTTATTGTCACTCCGTGTCGATTTAGAAGCTCTCTAATATGATCAGTCCATATCTCCTCGGGCAGCCTCTTGCTTTCACTCCAGATCAGATCTTTCCACGTGTAGCGCCTGGGTTAGTATTTTCTTTTGTGTGTGTGTGTGTGTGGGGGGGGGGGCTACAATGTTTATATGACCAAACCATTTGAACTTCTGTTTCTCAATGAATTTGATGCTTGGTGTTGTTCTTACAGTCTTTTCTCATGCATCCATTTCACACGTGTTAATTTTACTAGGTTAGCCTTTGATACTGTTCCAAGTTTGGCCCTTGTAGTAAGTGTTGGTATGAATATACTGTTTATAATCTGTTTCTTGGCTCTCATACAAATGTTTGGGTGTCTTAATAACGGTGTCAGTTAGTATATAAGTGTATGGGCTCGCTGGCATCTTGTTTCCCGATCTGACGCTTGGACTATAACGTCCACTAAAAGGTAGATAACCTAACCTTTAAAGTTCACAAGAAGGAGACAAACACATTGTGTTTGATTGTCGATACTCAACGTTAGTTATACTAGAGCATTCTAGGAGGGGAACATGCCAACGAGAAATATGTGTATGAAATGTTGTAACAGCTAGTAATACATAGCAATAATACAAGAAATAGTAACTCCTCACCGATGACAGACACCGAAAGAAGAAACATTATGTTAAGGAAATGTATAAACACTGCCTGCTAGGCGAGAGGTTTTAGGTTTGAATCGCCATGAAACGGTCTACATACACTTACGTCCTTTTCAGGACGTAATTTTTTGTTATTTGAAGCCCCACTCTGGCTATTGCCAGGGGCCGCAATATAGGCAGGTCATATAAATGGCCAATTGTCTGAACGCGGTTTCTGGGACCTCTCCACGGTGATCCTCACCCACATGGTGGTACTTTGTGTCATCGGGTGTTTATCGCTTGTGTGATGTCCTAGTGGGGTAGAAATTCATTCATGAAACGGTTCATACCATATATTTCATTATGTCCTTTTGAGACGCAATTTTTCGTTATTTGAAGCCCTACTCTGGCTCTTGCCAGGGGCCGCAAAATAGCCCGGCCAAATATATGGTTTAATGTCTGAAAGCGGTTTCTGAGACCTCTTCACGAGTGATCCTCATCCACATGGTGGCACTTTGTGTCATCGGGTATTTATCGCTTGTGTGATGTTCTGGTAAGGTTAATAAATTGTTTTTTAATTAAACGGATTAGCAGCATCAATCATCACCATGTTGAATGATATTTTTCGTTATTTGAAGCCCACACCATAGCTTCTGCCTCGGGACCCTGAATATAGCCGGGGCAAAAATATGTCCTAGCCATAGATATGGTCTAACGGCTAAAGGGGGTTTCTGGGACCTCTCCAAGGGTGATCTTTATCCGCGTGGTGGCACTTTGTGTTGCTGGGTGTTTATCGCTTTTATGATGTCCTGTTGCGATAAAAAGTTAGTCCAGCCTGATAGCATTAGAAAATTTCATGGAAAACAAAGGTGGCCAGTGAGATGATAAACGTCACAGATCGAATACTGACTAGCATATTAAAATGTACACGCGGCATTATATGCCGTATACGCCACCAGTCTGCAATTACTAAATAAACGAACCAAATAATTACCAGACATTTCCAAAACGGAACACAGGATGAAAGTTTTGAACTATGTAGTACGGTCTGTGAAAACAAGATTTTAGTAGACTGGTACAATTTCAAAGGCCACCAGGTGTCTGCCTGAATTCGTACTATCTCTACTATCGGAGCATATAATCTTGAAATGTCTCTGAGGTCTTCTTCAAAATTAACCCACATACTCGTAACTGAATCGGCGAGAACATTAAAGCAAAACATTGAACCTCCATAATCAGATGCTTTTATTAGGTACATAACTGGTAGATCAAAATTAGTGTGTACCCATAAGTCACTCGAAGATTTTGTTAAACACAGCGCATTTTCTGGTTATTCCATCAACGGCTTGGATGTTCTTTTTAATCTCTTTTGTTGGAATACGTGGAAACAGGGGCACTGACACAAAGAAAATATTTGAGTTGGGGGAAAGCAGGTGTAGCCTCTTTACACATTTTCAAGGGGACGTTAAAGAGGCAGAAACCTTGTATAAGTACCAAATTATAATAAACATAATAATAATAATAATAATAATAATAATAATAATAATAATAATAATAATGTGTTAAATTGAAGACACATTTAATAATATGCACGAACAAAATTTAATGTATGTTTGAACTAAAACTTAAAATGATAACTTTTATAAATGGTTGGAGTAGAAAAGGCGGGTGAGGGTAGGCAGCTTAGCTCCAATCTATATTAATACACATATTAATTTTCCGATGTTGTTTTAAAATATTTTTTTTTGTTCCGATGTTGTTAGCTAAAAACTCGGAAACTACTGAACCGATTGATTTCAAATTTGCACACAACGGCGCCTTTGACTCCAAGCGTGATTTTTTGTCAGAAAATCGCACAAACCACGAACGACGTAGCTCCAGCAACAGTCAAATCATTATTTGTTTCGTTGCCGGCCCGGATTTGTTTTCAGTTGATCGACTAATTTTGGCTGCCGAGCTCTTATTGAACTTTGCATTATTATATAATCTTATTTCTACTATCTGCTTGTGTTTGGTAGCGTAGTTGGTAACTATTCTGCTTATTATGCGGGTGACCCGCGTTCGATTCCCCGCTAGGTGATATATTTTTTTTGCCCCTAACTGGGCGGCTGTCACGTTGTGTTGTGGTTTATGGCTAGGCTGCGATATCTACGCCTTTTTCGATTTGGGGGTTTACAGCTAGCCTGCGACAGCGGCGACGTGGTGCTCAATGGTCATGTCACGGGTATTCTTCGTTCGCTCTCGAGAGGGCCGTCGGCACGTTGTATTGTAGTTTACAGCTAGGCTGCGATATCTGACCTAAACTCTTCGGTCTTCTGTAGTATAGTTTTAAGTATTCCATCCTTCACGCGGGTGACAGGTGTTCGATTTCCCGCTGGATAATCTCATTTTCACTATCTGCTCGAGTGTTTGGTAGCGTAGTTGGTAACTATTCTGGTTATCATGCGGGTGACCCGCGTTCTATTCCCCGCTAGGTGATATAATATATATTGTTTGCCCCTAACTGGGCGGCTGGCACGTTGTGATGTGGTTTATGGCTAGGCCTCGATATCTACGCCTTTTTCGTTTTTGGGGGTTTACAGCTAGCCTGTGACCGCGGCGACGTGATGCTCAATGGTCATGTCACGGGTATTCTTCGTTCGCCCTCGAGAGAGCCGTTGGCACGTTGTGTTGTGGTTTACAGCTAGGCTGCGATATCTGACCTAAACTCTTCAGTCTTCGGTAGTATAGTTTTAAGTATTCCATCCTTCACGCGGGTGACCGGTGTTCGATTCCCCACTAGGTGATAATTATTCTTTTTCCCTTAAAAGGGTGGTTGCCACGTTGTGTTGTGGGTTACAGCTAGGCTTCGATATCTGCGCCTTTCGCCTAGAGACATCCGATTTCATTTAAGTCAAAATTAGCGTCCCCGCGACGCTTCTCGATCAAAAACTATTCGGCGATGACAGAAACTGTTACCATACATCTTACTGTCCAGTTTCGTTTGGGTGGACACGGATGCCAATGTCAGTTAAAAATCGCTCCTTCGGAGAGGGAGAGATGACGGGTGCGGGGTGTTTTTCTCTGCTATTCGTGAGTATAGTGTACTTTTTACTGTGGGTTCCATCACTGGTTACGTGATGACGTTTTTTCCCCTATGTCGGGGGCAAAATTAAACTAAATAGTCCGTGGCGACAGCATGCGGCGCTAACTCCTCTTTTCTACACCAACCTTCACAGACTGTAGTGACAGTTGTTGTTGTTGTTGTTGTGATGGTGGTGGTGGTAATGGTTGCAGTAGTACTGGTACTGGATGGACGATATGGTAGCTGTTACACTAGCCACATTTACCTCTCAATACAAGTTAATTCTACCTATTTAAGTCTGGGTGGACACGGATGCCAAGCTCACATGGTGACTTTCCCATCCTTCGGAAAGGATGATATAATTAGGGGAAAGGGGGTTGGGGGGGGGGGATTATGCCAGACACAGCTGAGAGAGCTTAAAATATTATTTTACATTTCTAATTTCTTAACTATTTCTATTTTAATGATTTCGCCAGGTGATGATTTTTCAAATATTCAGAGAGGGAGATATGATTGGTGGTGGTGGTGGAGGAGAGGAGGGGGGATATGACAGACACTGTTAGATGAGAGCTATTTTCTTTCCTCTCCATTTCACCATTCTGGGCCACAGCAACGCGTGGCCGGGTACAGCTAGTTTCAAATATAGAGGTCACGGAAGTCAGCCCTCCCTTTTTTTTTTAAGGTGGCAATGGAGAGCGCGGGGGGGGGGGGGGGAGAGATAGGGAGGCTCAAGGTATTCAAACCACCCGGTTTTGGCACACCTGCTGTGAAGCCCTCTGCTAGTATATTATAGATCATTTTAACAAAGCACAGTAGCACAGCTATTCTTAGTTTTGTTTATGCGGTAACTTCTACTGAATCCTTTTCTATGTCATCACCAAGTGTGCATGCGTGCTATTTGTGTCTTTTGGACCTTTACCTGAAAACTTTGACTACTTCAGGTCAACAGATATAAGTCTGGATTTCAAATCAAAAAGATTAAAAGGTTTGACATCGTGAGGCTAAAGAATCTCAGTGTTGATAGCAGACAAACAGGATTAAAAAAGATTGATATAGTGAGTTTGAAGATTCTTAGTGTTGATAGCAGACCATCAGGATTCGAATGTTTCGCATCGTAAGGCTAAAGAATCACAATGTTACTGGCAGACCAACAGGATTAGAAGCTTTGACATCGTCAGTCTGAAGAATCTCAGTGTTGATGGCAGATCAACCGGATTAGAAGGTTTGACATCGTGAGGTTGACAATTCTGAGTTTTGATTTTGATGGCAGACCATCAGGATTAGAAGCTTTGACATCGTGAGGCTGAAGAATCTCAGTGTTGATGCAAACCAACAGGGCTAGGTCAAACATCTTGTTTAACCTCCAGAGAAGTTATAATCAGGGCACCTGTAACGGACAACCTAGTCCAATGTAACCGGCAATCCTGCGTGGGCAAGGATTTAAAGATGTCAACACACAGACAACACCATGAACTCCACAGACATTGTAAATATAACCATATACCGGGTAACACTTACAGCTAAGAAACAGACGCGATTCTCTTGTCCCATGGCACCTGTGGATTAGTACAGTCAATCTTATCCTAGAAGAGTGGTTGTTCAACCGATTAAAACGCTGGGTTATCATTTGCGAGATCCGGATTACATTATAGGTGTTTATACCTTACTTCTTTAACAGCATAAAGGTTCTGTGGTTATGCGGATTACATTATAGGTGTTTATACCTTACTACTTTAACAGCATAAAGGTTCTGTGGTTATGCACCAGGGAGAAAGGAATAGGGGCTTTTGCGCTGAAATGCTGTAGAAAGATTATCAGAATATCATGGTCAAAGAAGATGAGAAATACTGACGTTGTAAAAGATCTGAACATCAAAGAAGATTTGCTAACAAACAGTTAAACAGCATCTTGTCTCGGAAGCTGAAATTAGTGGTAGCATGCCCCAAAGGTTTGGGGTGAGGGTAGGGGTGGGGGAATTGATGGGGCGGGGGGCAGAAAGCATGGTATCAAGGAGGAGGGGCAGGGGCTGACCAGCAGGAAGATTAGCACACGTTATAAGTGACTTCTAAAGTATAAAAGTGCACAGGGCACGAGAGCTAGCAAGAGACCGAGTTTCTTTCATGCAAACCGTGATGAGAGCGACGTTCTGCAAAGGACCTGCTACATGATGATGATGTCTTATTATACATTGTAATATAAATCTTGTCCTCAAGTAGCAAATCGATATAATAATTTTTTTTTTTTTTTTTGATTGTCTAGTTCTTTGAAACCAGGTGATGCATCATCATTCTTCTTCTTCTTCTTCTTCTTCTTCTTCTTCTTCTTCTTCTTCTTCTTCTTCTTCTTCTTCTTCTTCTTCTTCTTCTTCTTCTTCTTCTTCTTCTTCGCGTTCACCATCTGTAAACTCTGGAGGAAGGTTCTGGTTGCTCGTCCACTACTGAACTGCTGTCCTGCTCCAGAACCTGAGTGTTGCGTGTGCATCAGTTTAACAGATCCCATTCTCTTGAATACAGACTGTTGGTTCCTTGCCTCTCCGGCAGATGCACTTCGACTTCAAAGGAAGTTCCCCAATTAGTCGACTCTTACGACATGCTTTTGGGGAGGCAGTGGGTCTATTCTTGTTTTCCCCACAATGGGTCCCCGGAACCCACACGGGGGATCATCATTATTAACTTCTACTGTTGTTGTTAATCATCGCTGGAAGTAAAACGTTCACACAGGCGCTAGACGTGGGAACTGGTCAGTTTTATTCCTTGTGGATGTGTAATATCCCTAATGTAATCGGTAAATATTAGCTTCTCTGGCTTAGGCGTTGCGAACTCGCATCGTAATGCTGGGGTGCAGGGTTCTATCCCTGCTGCGGACGGTCTGTATTGTGATGGTTTCGACCGTGGTACCGAGAGCCGACCGTCCAGTAAGCAATGAAAAATACTGGATGAAAATTTGCGTAGAAAAACCACAACAGCCAGAAAGTGCTTTGGTTGGTCTGCAACGTCTTGTAAGGGATACGCAACTATTAAAATTGGTAAGTATATCTTCTCCTTGGGCACTCTCTCGAACTCAAGTCAGATCTTTTATGGCACGTCACCTAAGCTATGTTGATAGTTTTTGTGGGTGCATTGAAACGAATGACCATACTATTTGATCTTCTGCTTGTCAATAAATTTGATGCAAGAATGTTCCCACAATCTGGTTGTATAATTTCTCAGTCAGTCTGGAATGGCTAAATTATCGGCTTTCCGTGCATATATCTCATTTCACATGTGTTAATTTCATATAGGCGAGCCCTTAAAATTTCTACCTTTGGCACTGGTAGCACCGTATCAATATGTATCATGAATGATAATAAATGCCAACATTTAATTCAAGCGCCCCAGAATATGCCTCCTTCATCTCCTTGTTTTAAATAGGTAGGTGTGGGGAAACAATCGGATAACTTTCTTACAAGTAAAAAATTTAGACAAAAGTTTCAATGGAATTTATGTAAAAACCGAAAAAAAAAACCAAATAGAATACACAATATTTGAAAGTTTTTATTTAAATGCACTGGCAAAAAAATGATAAACATTGTCAAAAGAAATATATACATGAAATGGGTTGAATTCCAGTAAAGTTGTGTGTGACCAAATAAAAAAAGAAACAAAATAATAAACAAAGACAAAAACAAAAAAAGGGGGAATATGTAATCTTCACATAATATTGATACGAAAAATGAATTAAATGGCATTACCTAGACAATTGTTCATTAGCAAACGAAAACGAGGAGGGGGGTTGGGGGGGGGGGGGGGGATAATGTTCATTTAACGATTTTTTTGCAGGCAGCCGTTAGTCCCTAGGGTAAACGACTGTGCCGCTGGTTTTGGGAACTGTCTGCCTTCAGTGGCAGTCTCTAGATTGAAAAAATTGTTAATCTGCTATACTCAACCTTTAGGCGTTTTGTATGCTTCGTCTCTATTTCTTGCTGCGTTAGACCTCATGTAAAGTTCGACAGTCCATCTTTTACTGTTTGCCTCCATAGGAGTCTGCTTGCAGCTGATCCCTCTCAATTGTTTGTGTAAATGTTGTCTATTTTTTTTTTTAAATATTATTATTACTGGTATCTTAATTACTGATTACATTGATAATAATAAACACCTACCTCACTAGAGGGCAAAAACGGAACACAACACGTAGAAAAAAAAGTTGGTAAAAGTAAAGTATTAATAATCATAATAAGGATAAAATACCCTTTTCACACACTGAAGTGTATGTGGTGCAGAAGTCATATTTTTATTGACCATTCAGCACTCCGTACATAAAGTGGTTAAAATGACACTGGCCGCCTGTACATCCCAGCTCATTTCCTTGTATATATATAACCTGGATGTAAGTTGGCTCCGTGGTCAACGTAAAATGTAAATTACTATGGGCATACAAAATTCTGGAAGATTGTGCCAACGAAATGATTGGAGACCTGTCTCTGCCAGCCCGAAGATCTTAGGTTTGAATCCGCATCAGGGCAGAGTTGTAAAATAATTGATCCTGTCTCACATAAAGGCCAACCTTACAATATGTATCAGTTAATGTCTTGTGGTCGGGGTCTGCAGCTTAGGCGTTGCAAACGCGCTTTGTAATGCCGGGGTGCGAGGTTCGATCCCAGCTGCGGACGATTCGCCTTGCGTTGGTTTCGTCAGTAGTACCGAGAGCTGACTGTTCAAAAACAGTAGCAAACTACTGAACGTAAAATTTGCCTTAAAAAACCACAACAGCCACAAAATGCTCCGGTTGCTTCTGCAACGTGCATATAAAGGATAAGCAACTAACTTTTTAATGTCTTGGGAATTGTCCGTTGTCGCAGGCCCTGAGGCAGACTAAGCAGACAACAGAGAGATAATATCAACACAGATCAAAGAACACTTGGTGACGCCAAATGAAAAGAGGAGGCCAGTCAGTAAGAAGAATGTAGGCGAGTAATATCTGCAGCAATGAGCCTCTAGGGCTCGGAATGCTGAAGAAGAAGAAAGTCCTGGGAAGTAAAGGCGACCGGTGTGGTGGCTGACAACATTACTAATAGAGGACCGAATTGTCTATTAACAAGGTGGCTGTTGCACCATATGACTAGTAACATGAAAATGGTCCTTTATTTTTGTTTTTAACAGTGCACAAAGGTAAAATAAAAAAGCTACAATAGCGTTCAAACCCTATAATTTGGTCTTTTTATTTGTGTGTATCCATGTGTGGCTACCATATACGGTTCCATTTCAGTTATTCATACATTTACAAGTTTGTGAATGAAATATATAGTCTAATTACCAGGGATATGTCAAAAGTGCTGCAAACAGAACTATTACAAACGAGGACACTTCTGTCAGACCTGCACCATTCCCTTCTCCATCATAGGTCATCGCATAAGCTCTTACCTGAGTCCCACTAGCACCAACATATTTGACTGGGGAACAATGGAATCTGAAACCTCTGGGTGGAAGTCTGTCTAAATCACGCAGATTCTCGATGATGATTCGATTATGCGGAAGTAACAACACGTGTATGGGAAACCCTGAGAATTTCTTGTTTATCTGGAAGGGGTCCAAAGTGATTGTATCCGAGCCATAAGCACGGACGTCACGTTCATCCAGCAGCCATTTTGCAGCCTCGAGTGTGACGTATGGATAGATATATGTTCTGGAGAGAGAGATAAAAACAGCCGGTGGAAAGAAATTAATTATATACTTCGTTAACAAGGAATGCATGTAAATATGAAAAAAAAAAAACATAGGGCGCTCGGTGGCGGAGTGTTTGTGCTGTTCGTCTCGCATTTTGAAGGTCTTGACTGGTTTCAGATTCATCCATTCACTTCGCAAGTGCATGTACTTCGTACATTTGTTAGGGTATTACTGGAGCTATGGATAAAGTCGCTTAATCTGTTTGAAACCACTTTAAAACACAATTTTTGGGAAGGGGGAGACTAGCTTCTATTGAGGGATTTCTTCTAGAATTAGTACCAGACTGATGTTTTTTTAAGGAAACTATCCATTTTCTCTCCAAGCCCAGCACACCCACATCACCCCTCCCCACCCCCACCCCACACACACACGCATGCACACAAGAAGAAAACAAAACAAGAATGGTGTGAAAAACGGCTACTGCCGAGTAGCCTAGTAGGATGTAACCATATCGTGATTTAAACAAAATGTGTGGACATACTACTGGACACGACCTTCTTTGTACCCGTGCAGCTTTCAGTTTAGGCAGAAATATATATATATATATATATATATATATATATATATATATATATATATATATATATATATATATATATATATATATATATATTGCTCGTTAGCAAGCATTCGTTACAAGTCACGAACAAGGGATTTGCTTAGATATGACTTCTTAGGCTGAACGGCGAAAATATCACAGTCTAATTGAAAATGTCTTGAGTGTCTAGTCCTTCGACGCAGCAGCCACTCCAAAGTACCTTTAATAATTGTTCCTATGAGGATTCGGTTTGTAATATCTCCTATCTCAGTCTCGAAGGCAGCATAGACGTGCTTCACGACGCTTTACTCCCGGATCACGCAATCGTGTCAGGGTCAAAGATTCGTCATCATCCACCAGCCCAGTCCTTACAGCATTGAAGATATCCGCTTTGTTCATGCCTCCTCCAGCATGTATTGGTGCTTTGATCGCCAATTGATCCTCTCGTTCAATGCCCCTTACGCCCGCATGACCAGATGTGTAGATCCAGATGACAGAGGTTAAGTGCGATACCTTCTATACATTTAGAGAGTATACCCACGTGTTGTGATTTTTTAAAGCATGTTCAAGAAGTGTAACACAATTACTGCATGTGTGGTTGTTTGTTCTGCTGCCCATGCTAGTGCTCTGTGGCTATCTCCATCGTCATACCCGACGTACTCGCCTGGTGGGCCCACTAGCCTCTTAAGATAAACTAAACAATTAATTGTTTGGACACCATTGTCGAAATCAACGATGCCATCTTTTTCTTATTCTCCCGGTTCTTCTTCCTTTCTCTACTCCTGGATGCCGCGGCTGGACAGGAAGAGATCGCTGGAATAGGCCCTTCTGTTCGCTTCGAATAAAGTAGTTTTCAGTGCATCTGATATTTCTGCTGTTCATATTCTGAGTGGTCGACCTGTGGCACTATTAGCGCTGTATCTGTATAACATTGCTCTCTGTGTTGCCCTGTCTGATGCCAGTCTTGTTACAAGGCCAAACCACTTATTTCATGTCTACCTATAAAGTTCAGTATTGGTTCTGTGCCGACACTCCTCTTAATGTTATCGTTCCTAAGTCGATCTTCCCTAGTTACAGCTAGCACAGTACGTAAACATTTTACTTCTGTCGTGACTATTTCCCTTCTGTCTTCTGAAGACAATCTCCATGGTTGACACTGATAGCGCAGCATTGATAAGAACATTGTGTTAAACAATGTTCTTCTAGTGTTTATATTCACTGCTGGAATCATTTCGAGATTATGAAACATGTTCGCAAACGCCTAAGCAACAGACGCAGATAAACACACACCAAATACACAAAATGTAAACAAACACACACCGAATACACATAAAGTAAACTCACTCAATATTGTTTAAGTCACTTGTTCCTCTGTAAGCTTTCTCGTTGTCGAACTTCTGGTACCAGCCAAAGTAGAACAACACGGCGGAATTCCTAGGGATTTCCCCGTTTACTTTCTCCCAGTCTTTGAGCTGTATTGCAATGATAAGAAAACTAAATCTATAAAAACACACTTGCTTTAGGGCTTTCAGTTTCATGGTCACTATCATCGTTATCTGAATCATAATTATCCTCCTCATCATTAGCATCATCATAATTAAATCACTGCCAATCTCTCTCTCTCTCTCTCTCTCTCTCTCTCTCTCTCTCTCTCTCTATATATATATATATATATATATATATATATATATATATATATATATATATATAAAGAATTCTTACATGATATATATATATATATATATATATATATATATATATTATATATATATATATATATATATATATATATATATATTTAAATCACGTAAGAATTGTGGGGTTTTTTCAACCTCCCACAGAAATAGGAATGCCACTATATATACTGTGTACATAGGCATTGACAGAAAAATTTGTAGTAAAGCACAAAGAACACAGTCTACGTACAGTGAAAAATAAATAGCATGTTTACCTACTTTCTATAAAACGACAGAAACACCTGTGACATTATAATAATTTTATTTAATTGAAATAAATAAATGTGGTAAAATACATACTAGCCAAACTCTCTTTAAACTGACAGAATATGTGTAACATTATATTGCCGCAACAGTGTGAAATTATATGTATGTTCTGTAAATTGGCAGTGTGAAATTATAGGTATTATAATACTTTCTATAAATTGACGAAACACCTGTATCATTGGGAGTCGCCGTGGCCGAGCGACTAGACGCTTGCCGCGTATCGGAAGGTCGTGGTTTCTCTCCCTGGCGGAGCCTGACTTTTTTGAAAAATGATCTTGGCTCCCAGGTCGACCCAGCCTAAAGTGGGTACCGGATGCAGTCTCGGGAAGTAAAGGCGGCCGGCGTGATGCTTACCATATCATCCATTGCCGATTTATCTATAAAAATATAGGTCTAGCCCTATATGCCCTATACGCCTAATGGCGTGGAAAAGGGTCCTTTATTTCACTTTACTTACCTGTGACATTATAATACTTTCTATAATTAAAGTAAGTAAGTATGTGAATATACATACTCACCAAACTCTATGTACATTGTCAGAGTATGTGTATTATTATACATTCTCTCTGTATATTGAGACAACAAGTGTTACATTTCAAACACATTTCTGTTCATTGATAAATGTGACATAATACACTCTTTCTGTACATGGACAAGTGTGACATAATACACACTTTCTGTACATGGACAAGTGTGACATAATACACACTTTCTGTACATTGACAAGTGTGACATAATACACACTCTCTGTACATTGACAAGTGTGACATAATATACACTCTCTGTAAACTGACAAGTGTGACATAATACACACTCTGTAAATTGACAAGTGTGACATTATGCATAATATCTGCACATTGACAAGTGTGACATTATACATACTCTCTGTATATTGACAAGTGTGACATTATACATACTCTCTGTAAACTGACAAGTGTGACATAATACACACTCTGTAAATTGACAAGTGTGACATTATGCATAATATCTGCACATTGACAAGTGTGACATTATACATACTCTCTGTATATTGACAAGTGTGACATTATACATACTCTCTGCACATTGACAAGTGTGACACTTTAAATACTATCTGCACATTGACAAGTGTGACATTATACATACTCTCTGCACCTTGACAAGTGTGACATTATACATACTCTCTGCACATTGACAAGTGTGACATTATACATACTCTCTGCACATTGACAAGTGGGACATTATACATACTTTGTGTACATTGACAAGTGTGACATTATACATACTCTCTGCACATTGACAAGTGTGACATTATACATACTCTCTGCACATTGACAAGTGTTACATTATACACACTCTCTGCACATTGACAAGTGTGACATTATACATACTATCTGCACATTGACAAGTGTGACACTACACATACTATCTGCACATTGACAAGTGTGACACTATACATACTATCTGCACATTGACAAGTGTGACACTATACATACTATCTGCACATTGACAAGTGTGACACTATACATACTCTCTGCACATTGACAAGTGTGACATTATACATACTCTCTGCACATTGACAAGTGTGACACTATACATATTCTCTGCACATTGACAAGTGTGACACTATACATACCCTCTGTACATTGACAAGTATGACACTATACATACTCTCTGCACATTGACGGCATATGCATTGTTGGCAGCGGCCTCCTTGCTGATGTCAATAACAACACCCTCAAGTATGGTATATTCAATTGGAATCTCGTCTAGTTTCATTCCACCTGAAATCATAGAGGCAGATGTTCTTCTGTTATGTCTGCTTTTAATGTGAGCAATTTAAAATAGTAAGCTAAGCTAAAATAGCAATACTAGCGGTAGCAAGAAAGATTTTCATGTTTCGTGACCAAGAAGATGAAAAAATATTAATATTATTCACTGTCTGTATATTAAGGGAGACTAGCGTCTAGACATATTTTTTATCAAGCGCTGTAATACTTCCACCTTAACTCGTTAAATGCCAGATGTTTTCATAGGATGTCAACGTGACGAAATAACCACGTACCCAGTATTGTCACGCTACTCACCACCAAGTGCCCATTACAGCAGTGCCGGCGGGAAAAATACATTGCCCAAAATAGGTGACGGTATTGCGTACAGCATTTAAATGGGGAAGGGGGAGGGGGAGGGGGTGAATACATCAATGGTAAAACAGCTGACGTTTTTTCTTTTTCTGAATCGCTCTAAACAGGAAGTTGTTATATTTTATTACGGTTTACAGCTGTTCTTCAATACCTGGCTATTGCGGTCTAAAATATTCGATTTCAGTAACCCTTAACTGGTGACCTTTTACGACATACTTGTTGAGAAAGAAACAGAGTGGGTAAATTCTTGTCGCTTCAACAACAAAAAAATGAGGGGTGGGTGGACCCGCGCGTAGACAACGATATTCAAAAATAAAAATTAACAATTGGCCCTTACCTTCAACAAAGTGACTGGGTGCGTCTATGTGGGTTCCACCATGTTCACTGCTCCCGTAATAGTTCATCTCAATGCTATAAGGTTGATAGAATAAGATAGATGTAGCTGACAGTATCACGTGAATCAAACGACAAATAAAGTTACAGGCAACAGTTATAGAATTAGAAAAAGAAGCAGAGTTTAGCGGACACATTCAATCAATGAGAGGCCCAGAGGCACATTAGGCAGAGACAAACTGTCGCCAATCCATTCGATCCTGGGCCATCCTCTTTATCTCCAGTTTTGTCCTTCGTGTGCTTTGAGTTCAGCCTCAAAGGTTCCCCTCCAAGCGCCTCTAGGCTTAGCTCTTCCTCGTTGTCCATGTGGTGTCCACTGCATTGCCTGTCTCAGCCGTCTCTCTTTATTCATTTTGAGGACATGCCTAATCCACCTCTATTTTCGTTTTTGGATTTCTAAATTACATTTTCTAAGTCTGTCACTTTTTGTAATCTAGAATTGCTTATTTTTACTTCCCATGTGAACCCCAACAATCTTCGGTCTTCCCTCAAAACCTCTGAGCATGCTCTCTATCTTTCTGCCTGTTTTCCAAGTCTCTGCTGCATAGAGGAGAACTGTCATAACGCATGTTTTGTACATCCTACGTTTTGTTTTAGTGCTGTAGATCTTTGATCTCCAAACACTTTGAAGTCTGTTGTAATCAGCGTTTTGACTTTGCAATTCTCTGCTTGATTTTAACCACTACATTTCCATTCGAGGAGATATTGCTGCCAAGGTAAATGGAGTCAGCTACTGTTTCTAAACCTACATTATCTATTACTATAGGTCTTTCACTTTTTGGGTTTATCTCCAGCAGTTTGGTTTTATCGACATTGATTCCTAACCCTGTATGTTTTGCTATTTGTGTGATCTTATCTGCCTTTTGTTGCCAGATGTTCTTTACTTTGGCTGATGACACAGAGTCTAAATGTTCCAGGTGTTCGAGAAGGTTGCACTGAAGGCCCTTCTATGTGACAGTGGCTGCTTTCTTCGCACCATAATCCATCACTATAAGAAACAAGAAAGGTGACAGAATGCACTATTGTCGGACTCTTGATATTACCCTAAAGTATTCTGTTTCCATGAGTCCTAATTTCATTTTGCCTTGGTATCCGTCACAGAGAAATATGTTTATAGCTTTATCTGGTAACGCATACGCAGCAAGTATCCTCCATCATCGTTCTATCTAGACTGTGAATGACCTTTCCAAAGTCAAAAAAGTCTATATATAATTTGGCATTCCATTCTGAAGCTTGTTCCACAATATCTATGAGAGTGGAAATATGATCACAGCAGTTTCTTTCTTTTCTGAATCCTGCCCGACCTTCCGACCAAACTCTATCGACGTTTCATTATGTTATAGCACTAATTTGATCTTTACCTGGTGCCTTCCCATTCTTTATACTGCTTATTGTTGTTTCTATCTCTTTAACGCTGACTGGCCCGATATTCATTTCTAGGAGTTGGCCACAGTTTTCTACTGTTTCCATTGGGAAATCTGAAGCTCGCCTATTTAGAAACTGGGTAAAATATTTTCCTCTCTGTCAACTTTTTTTTTCCCGGTGCGAAGATTTCTTTTGTTGTGTATCTCAGGTTTAATTTATTGGAGCTAAAATGTTTCCGACTAAGATCCTTTGTTATTTTATACAATTTTCTAATATCACCTGCCAGTGCTGCTTCTTTCACTTTGGCAGCTTTAAAACAAGCTTTATTCTAGGACAACGAAATGCAACCTGACAACGTTACGTTATGGTAGGGCAGACCTGGCCCTTAGCCATGTCAGGCAGCTGGTCTAAGAGAGAAAGAAGCTCCGACAGGCTGACCAACAGTATTCTGCTTTTCTGATACGACAGCTTCTGCGGTATGTGTTTGTCTAAACATACTGTTGTTATCTTTTCTTTGGATTTGCCTCCCTGAACCACAATAGACCACCATCATATGGAAAGAAGGAAAAGATAGCAAGCTATGCCCAACATCACAATTGAACGTGAACAGCATTTTATTATCTAAACGTTAAAATAGCGCCATAGGTTACATAAATTGCATTGCGTAATTTAGCTTCAAAAATCTTTTTTTTTTTTTTGTGCCTATTTCTAAAGCACTCTTCAATTAGTATAGTAATTCAGTAATTTCCTCAAACAAAACAAGATTAGAATTATAACGGAAGATTTGCTAAGTTGTATCGTTTGTATTCTGGAGGTTTAGACCTAAATGAAATAAGAATAATCACTATTATTTTAACTAATCACAAGCCTTAGTATAAATTGCCATTCTCTGCACCCTCCTAATTTCAAGTTACCCCGCAGTTGTCGAGTGTCCAGGTATAACTGCTATTAGATTGAAATGGCTTTAGTGATTTATGCCTGTTTGATTATCATTCTTGAGCTGTCAATTCTGTAGAATGCAGTCCTGGAGAGCACAGACTACCTACCCACACGCCATAGTGTATCCTTCTGTGCATTGGAATCGACGGAGTGAAAAATACAAGCAGACTTGCGCCTGGTAAACGTTAAGAATGCTGGCTGAAGGGGGCTGCATGGTCTCGATGCATAGTGTCCTCCTAGAGTGTTAGAGGTTCCGGGTTCAATCCCTGGTAGGGCAGGGATTTAATTTTTTTTCGGTCACGTGGACTTGAACTTCTAGTAACTCCCTTTGGGCTCTGGGTAGTTAAATCGGACGCCCATGTGCATTGTTGCGCACGTAAACAAATCCCTTGGCAGTTAGAAATCGAAAAGATTAGCCTAACAGCGCTGCCCAGGCAAAATTTAGAGTTAAGTGCCTACCAAAAATATTTCAGGATGCTTGCCGGTTCTACAGAGCTTATGCATTGTGCTGAGCTTCTTCGGACTTAGACTTGAGTTAGAAGAAAAACGGAGCACTTATGGGTTCCTACCCGTTTGCCATAATGTTGATCCGTTGTTTAAACCTCAAACCTCAAACCTGGCTGATTGTCAGACATTTCTATTATTGTTTCGTGGGGTATGATAAAACAGCCTAATTTGTTGAGAATAAATATCCTACAGCTTCATTTTTTAATGACACTAGTCGTTTGTTGGGATTTACTAGTCAATTTAAAAGATAGCTTTACCAATGTCATTTACTTTTTTAAAGATGGCTTTGTTTATTGATTTTGTTTAATTGTGTAGAATTTGTGTTCTGAGACTATTAGATTTGATAGGTTGTGTTTTATTTATTGCCGGTTAGCTAATTTATACCCTACTGTTCTTGGGGTATCTACAGTATCATAGCTTGCGGAGGCTATTTAGTCGATTCACAATATTTACATATGTATGTGTTGAGAATAATTTGTTGGTATTATGAAACGTTGCTACACTTGGGTGTCTTATTGTTCGTTGCCTAAATCACATCACCTTCTTCATTGAAATTTAATACGGTACTATAGAAAATATTGAACTTATGTATAGAACGACACTAAAGTTTTCCTCGACTAAAAGGCACAAGTGCGAAACATGGCCCTTCTTAATTCTGTCATCTTTAATTTTTCAGATAACTGGAATACATTTTAAACCCTAAAAATTGTCATCCACAAGAACGAGTGAAAATAAATGGTTTGAACTTGAAGCAAATGGAGACATAGCCCAAAGTAACTGAAAGTATTAAAATAAGTGAGGGATGATGTTGAAGCATTTAAAGCATGCCACACATACTTTTTTTATCAAACATTTTCCGAGGGTGATATGGTCAACATCATGCATGTCACCTTTACTTCCCAAGTAGTGTTTTTAGGGCGAAATGTTTTGGGGACAGAAGCACCAGAATATCTACAATTAATAAACAACACTTCCTTGGAGGACCTACAATCAACCATCCAAAAACACTTTCTAGAGGACCTACAATCAACCATCCAAAAACACTTCCTTGGAGGACCTACAATCAACCATCCAAAAACACTTTCTAGAGGACCTACAATTAACCAATCAAACAATACTTTGCTGGACGCAGTCAACCAACAATAGATTTATTTGTCAGCTATATAGAGGACAAAAAGAATGGAAAAATATTATTATTGAACAAACATTAAACAGATGAATAGTTGCAGAAATAAATGGTCTCACAGATAAGGGACAAACAAAAGCAAATAGCTCCATGTACACAAAGTTACAGAACATATAAACAGTGACAGACATTAGGACAGACAGACATTCAGACAGACAGACAGACATTCAGAGAGACAGACATTCAGAGAGACAGACATTCAGAGAGACAGACATTCACAGAGACAGAGAGACAGCCGACAGATAGATAGACCGACAGATAGACCGACAGATAGATAGACTAGATAGATAGATAGATAGATATATATAGATAGATAGATAGATAGATAGATAGATAGATAGATAGATAGATTAGATATAGATAGATAGATAGATAGATAGATAGATAGATAGATAGATAGATAGATAGATAGATAGATAGATAGATAGATAGATAGATAGATAGATAGATAGATAGATAGATAGATAGATAGATAGATAGATAGATAGATAGATAGATAGATAGATAGATAGATAGATAGATAGATAGATAGATAGATAGATAGATAGATAGATAGATAGAGATAGATAGATAGATAGATGAATAGATAGATAGATAGATCGATAGTAGATAGATAGATAGATAGATAGATAGATAGATAGATAGATAGATAGATAGATAGATAGATAGATAGATAGATAGATAGATAGATAGATAGATAGATAGATAGATAGATAGATAGATAGATAGATCTTTGAGCTTACTAAATGCCAAGAGCTGAGGTCCCTTTCTGCAGTGTTGTCAGGTTGTAACCCGGACTTCCATACAGTGACGTGAGCGTTTTTGGGCCATGTTTGTGGGATAAGTCGATGATCTTGCCTCCAGTACATGAAATCATCAGCGCAATGCTAAAAACATAGTGGAGATGGAAGGACATATTTTTCAGCACTGCCGCTTTCCTGTAATATAAACAGTATCATTTGACAAAGCGAAGATCACACCAATGCAAATAGAAACAAACTTTTCTCAACACTTTGTATTCTAATGTTCTTAGTTTTGCAGCCCCCCCCCCCCCCCCCCGCCCCACCTCTCCATTTGTTTCTTTCTTTAATTTTTTTTATTTATTATTTAAATAATGTATATATTTATTTCATTCTGTCTTTCTTTCTTTGTATTTTTTTTCGTTATTTATTTTTTTCTCTTTGTCTGTTTTTCTTTCTTTTTCTTCTCTTCCTTCTCCCTCCTCATCCAGCCCATCCTCCTTTTTGCACTTCTTCTTCTTCTTTTTCTTCTTCTTCTTCTTCTTCTTCTTCTTCTTCTTCTTCTTCTTCTTCTTCTTCTTCTTCTTCTTCTTCTTCTTCTTCTTCTTCTTCTTCTCTTCTTCTTCTTCTTCTTCTTCTTCTTCTTCTTCTTCTTCTTTCACTTCTTCTTTTCTTCCTTCTGCCTCTCTCTGTTTGTCTCTTTTTTCTTTCTCTCTTTCACTCTCTCTCGTCTTTCTTTTACTGTCTTCTTCTTTGTGCGCTTCTCCTCCTCTTCCTTCACCAAGTAATTTTCTATCATTCTCTTCTTCTCCCTCTGTTTGTCGTTTCTAAGCTGTTCCTTCTTCATACACCTTCAGGGGTCAAACTATAAACACACACACACAGACACACACACACACACACACACACACATACATACATACATACATACAGCAGCAGTCAATCTGATCTTTTTTTATATCACGGAGATTGTCTTCAAAGGTTTTATAGTGTTGGCTAAAATATTTTCTCCGGTTCTCTATATTTGGTAAATTCTTCATGCAAATGTTTTCCTACCATTGTGCCAGTACCACAGTTGCAACAATTAATACATGTATATTCCATTGTTATATGTATAAACTACAATGTATTGTGAACAGTCTGCAGATTACAACGGACACGAATAAAACATTAGGCGATGGGCTCAGAGGCACGAAAGTGGTTGTAGGGTGCCCCGATAAAATTGTTCAACAGGGATATGTGTGTGTGTAATTGTGTGTGTGTGTGTGTGTGCGTATATATATATATATATATATATATATATATATATATATATATATATATATATATATATGTTTTGTTGCAGGATGATGTTCGTTTGCATGTTGCAATAATCGTAAAGAAAGCGTTAGCATGGAATAAGTGGAGAATGTTGAAACACCAAGCGTATAACCTTAATTTGTCACCAGGTGATTTTCATTTGTTCGGACCTTTTAAAAAAAACCTTAAGCGATAATGGCAAAGTGAACAAAGTAACCACGTGTTTCAGGGAGCAACCGATTCTTTTTGCCGACGTCATTCACAGCCTGCCTAAGCAATGTGGTGCATGCCCGAATACCTAGGTTAGTTAGTTGCGTATTCTTTACAGGACGTTGCAGAACCGACCCCAACAGCCCCTGGTTGTTGTGTGGTTTTTCTAGGCAGATTGACGTCCAGTAGTTTGCCATTGCCTCTGGACGGTCGGCTTTCTTGATACCACTGTCGAAACCAACGCAAGGCGCATGGCCCGCAGCTATGATCGAACCCGGCATCCCGCATTACGAAGCGTTCGCATCAACTTAGCCACAGAGCCGACCCGAATACCTAAGGCAACTTATTTTTTGACAGCTTTACACTGTAGTCATCTGTACAATTTGTCGCCTCCCGCTGTTTCACTTAATCATATATCTAATGTACAATTTCCCTGCGTCTCTCATCATTTGTTTCTCGATTCCAAGCGACCTTTTTCTTGCCACGCTTTGAATTCTCCCATTGCCTAGGAGATCTGTTGGGCGCCACGTCCGCTGTACTCGGTGGAGTTTGTTAATACATATGTCTGACATGTGTCAGCCACCTGCCTAATTTCATTCCCCACCAGAGCTGTTTCTGCACATTCCTATATGGTTTGTAAATGTCCGGAGTTTATGCCCCTTCCCCATTTCATCCTCTTTATTTTTGGGAGGGCAGTAGAGCAGGGCTAATTAGCTGGCCGACAAAAGGCAAATCTGGCATGCGTAGGCTTAGAAAGTCGCCCACGGATTATTGCCAGATGTGTTGAAATTAACAATCTTTATCTATTAGGGCTGGGGCTTCTAGTCCGCGACGATACCCATTTTCAAAATGTTGGCCCCTGAATAAACTTAGTGGATTAGCCCAGCAGAAGGGGATCATGGTTAAATGGTTAAAACATTCCCTCCAGGTCCGAACTTTGGGTAAAGGTAAAGGTAAAGTCGGGAGATGCGAACCATAGTCATTACACACGGTTATAAACCTAAGTGCGCTGCCAGCACTACGAACAGCTAATAAGAAACACTGTCTGCCTGTGTGGCCGTTTGCACGAAACTTTGTAGCTACAGCGATGTTCCCATTTCCTAGAGACTGGGTGAACCCCGGGAACCGCCCAGTTTCGAACACCGGCCGTGGACTGCAGCGAGTCGCAGCTGGATTGGAAAGCGAGTCTCCTATGGTTTGCGCTAACGCGGATTTATTATGTATCTGTCAGGGACTGCTCTTACAGCTTTCGGACAATGGTACAAGAGTGACACCAGAGACGATATTGGAGTCTCATCAGCCAACCTTCAGTGCAGAGACAGTACACTTCTTCTTCACGTTTACCGTCTGCAAACTCCAGCGGAAAGTCTTAGTTGTTCTTCCACTTATAGACTTTATGAATTGTTCCAGGACTTGAGTTTTGTGTGCTGGTTCCTTACCCCTCACTCAAGTAGATTAACTCCGGTTAGTTGCGTATATTTTACAGGACGTTGCAGAACCAACCCCAACAGTCCCTGGCTGTTGTGTGGTTTTTCTAGGTAAATTTACGTCCAGTAGTTTGCCATTGCTTCCTGGACGGTCGGCTTTCTTGATACCACTGTCGAAACCAATGCAAGGCCATGGCCAGCAGCTGGGATCGAACCAGGCATCTCGATTAACTCCGACTTCAGAGAAACAGCCGATCTTTTCTATTTTGGCCAGGTTATCGGCTGAGAACCTGTTTCTGGGATACTGGCGGAGAGGTGTAGATAATTCTTAGTCCTAATCTTAGTTAAGGTTTCAACTTCATTGCAGTCAGGTCACACCAGAATTAAGCCTGGTCCTGGTACGTGGTTAAACACCTCTGCATTCCAGGACAGCACACAGTAATTGAAAACACCACATTCCTGGTAAAAACCTATTTGCAACTTGGCTATGAATAGTTACAACGCGGGTAGATTTATGAAAACTTTTGTGTAATAGATAGAATAGACAATGAGGTGAACTGATTGACGTTCCACCCCACCAGCACTGTACAACGAATGATAACACCCGGTGACACAAAGTGCCACTATTCACTCGGGATGAGAATCACACGGGTACAAGTCACAGTAACTCCGTTCACCCTCTCTGTTATATTAGGGCCCCTGACTTATAGATGGCGCGGGCCTTTAAAATAACAAAAATACTGCGTCCTATATTGGGCCGAGAATACGACTGATGAGGTGAATTGCTTTGACTCGGTAATTAATGAATATACATGAGAAGTAATTGTAGTGTCACAAACAAACACGTGTTACAGAATTCTATTCCGTTAAAAATCTTTACAGTTATCAAAGATCAAACTTCATTGCCCCTGAAATTACCTTACAGTGCTCGATCTCTCTCCCCTAGCCAGAAAGCCGCAGTACATATTTCTACCTACAACTACAAACCTCCAGGGATCTTCTAAACACCTGCACTTATTGACTGAAGTATAATGTTCTCAATCGAATCCACAATCATTAGATTGCGGAATATGTCTTGACCACTTTTCCCGTGGAGAAAAAGACCATGAACGATTTTAAGAAAAGTCCACAATTCGCTAAGATAATGTGACATGTACTTGGACATACAGCTATATTCAACCCTTTAAATTTATATTTTTGATCGTGATACTAGCGTTTTCTTTAAAAAATTTTTTATCTACACCGTACAGTGGCGCAGACCGACAAAATTCGATGGACCTAAGAGTGGGGCGGTAGGGGGCGGTTGATTCTCGGCTTCCTTTAAAATTTTCTAAGTGGGCCTCAGAGGAAATAACTCCATAATAATATAAGCGACAATAATGGTGATAATAGTATAATAACAATAACGCACCGAACGGTCAATAAATATTAAAGGGGATCAGAAATAATATAAAATTCTGAGAATCCTGAAATACTTTGAGTATATTTTTAACTCTGGATTTTACCTTGGCAACGCCGTTAGGCTACTTTTTCTGATTTCCTACTGCCATGATGGGCTTTTTTTACGTGCGCAACAATATACAGGGCGATAGAACACTATAGTTACGGTTTGTTAAGAGGCGGGAGGTGGCAGGGCGGAGGAAAAATTACTATTCCGCGAAATTGTATTGAGGTATTAAATATATTACATAACTTAAAGACCTTGCCTCTATTTCTACTAGTTCCAGGTATTGTATAGCCAAACAATTTTAAAACGACTCACCATAGAAAGAAAAAAAAATTGCATCAGTTTCAATGAAAAGATTCAAAACAAAATAATAATTATAACATCAACAGTAAAATGCACCACTCAAATAACTTTTCATAAAATGGACAAACGAATAACACGCTCAACTGATCCCTACCTCGATTAAACAGATTCAGGCTCGAGATGGCCTCAACAAGAAGCATGTGCAAGCAGTTACCAGCGTAGGCTGTCGGGCTGCCTGGAATCTGTAGACAGGACGTTGTCCTGCTGTGTTAAACCTGCTTGCAAGCTCGGCCTTGCTGCATCTTGCTAACGGCAGCTGTAAACACCGGTCCCGTGTGGAGAGATTCCAGATTATATCCTGCTAGCAGAATTTTGTTGTGTTTCTTTGGTTTACGAAAATGATATCCTATGCATATTACCGTAACATGGGAAGTGAATGGCACGCTTTTTTCTTCATCATTGTCATCTTCTTCTTTTTCATTGTCTTCTTCTTCCTCTTCTTCTTCCTCTTCTTCTTCTTCTCCTATTTCTTCTTCTTCTTCTTCTTCTTCTTCTTCTTCTTCTTCTTCTTCTTCTTCTTCTTCTTCTTCTTCTTCTTCTTCTTCTTCTTCTTCTTCTTCTTCTTCTTCTTCTTCTTCTTCTCCTCCTCCTTCTTCTCCTCCTCCTCCCCTCTCAACCAGCATTCTTGCTACCTCTGCTATCGCGTAAAGCTCACTTCGTATCTCCTAATCTTTATTTTTACCTCATTCTCTAATTAGTTTGTCTGTGTTTTGTTTTGTTCTGCCCTTATTGCTTCGACCTTATGGTTGTGAGTTCAAAAATCTTCATTTAACAGGCCTTGGAAAGCATTCTCTATACTGTGCTAGTCTTAAATTTGTATAGATGAAACAACACTTGATTAGTGACGTAAACCGTATTGCACATCAACTTCTGGGAACGTTTTCCTCTACGCACTTTTCCCACAAAAACGACTTTGCTCCTAGATCGACTGAGCCTAAAATAATACCAGGAAAGTATGTATGTTGGTCAACCTTCTTAAAATCTATTCAAATCAGTCGTCATTCTAAATAAACATCGCCCCAATGTGGGACCCAATTTTTTCTTAATTTTTAACCCCCACACGGCTGTAGATCATTATCATCATGTGCCCTGTCAACTGACGTAGGCGTTCATGAGTCTCCACAGATCACGATCTCTGGTTGCCTGGAACAGCTCTCTTGATGATATCCCTCTATGCCATCGTTTCAGCCCATCCAGCATTATCTGTTTTGGACTGCCTCTACCCCTTTTTCCACTGATCTTTCCAGTTGTCTAATATCTCTCTTCTTATGTGGCCAAAGAACAGTACTTGGCTCTGTGGATGGGGGTTCTAAAACAACCTAGCGGTTGAACATTGTTTCTACAACTTGCACCAGGGTAAATCTCGTCCGAATTGTGGCACTTTGTGTGATCGTGTGTTTGACGCTTGTTGTGCGGTCTTGATAGGTTTGAGTGCCACCACCACCACCACCACCACTACCAGCAGTCATTCTTATTAGACTGTCACTACTCCCAGTACGGGATCATCATCAATCAGCAAGTTCTGTACAGAACGTCGCTCTCTTCACAAGCCAAAGAATCTTTTTTCATAGCCAGCTCTCCAGCACCACGTGCTTTCAATTCCAATGCATATTTAATGTCCGGTATCTTAACAGAGGTCGACCCCTTCATCGCCTTCCACAAACTGCACCCTCGATCACTGTCTTTTCCAAGCCACCACGACGTTTGATGTGGCCAAAATACTTCAACTTTCGGGACAGGATGCAATAAAGGATGAGCATTTTGTTTAACAATTATTATTTTAATGTCATCGGGGTCCCTAACATAACCTAACGGCTGAACAGGATTTCTCCTCCCAGTGGTGACACTTTGTGTCAGTTGCTCATTGTGCGATCCTGGTGAAGTTGAACGTCACTTTCTCAACGGTCATTCTTATAATCGCTGCAAGCTTTGGGGTTTCATGTTTCATGAGACTGAGAGCGTTTTCTCTCACCACGGAGAGTCAAAGACTGGCGTGTGTTTATTATCTTCTTGTCTTCTTCTTGGTGTTTACCGACTGTAAACTCCTGCAGAACTGTATGGCGAGTTCTAGACTTTGGTCTTGTTCCAGATGCACTCCAATATCGAAAGAAATGCCCATAAAAAGTAGCCTTTTTCAATGTACTTCAAAGGGGACAGTAGGTTTATTATGCTACTCACCCACCCCTCTCCCCTTGTCCCCCACCCCCACCACGGTCACGCCGCTCCTCCCACAAGAGAATCATCATCATGAATGTTAGACATACTCCTTTCTTCAGTCCATGTGTTTCCTATTTCAGAGCCTGCTTAGTGATTCTCTGTCCACTTCTGCTCATGTTGTACCCAACATATCTTCCTTTAGGTTATGTTCAGTTATACAGTATTTTCTGGGTGAAGAAATTGCAGAGAGAGAAAGAGAGACAGAGAAAGAGAGAGAGGGGGAGAGAGAGAGAGGGAGAGAGAGAGAGAGAGAGCGAGAGAGACTTGTTGATATTATTGATCAAGAAATCAAGACAACTAAATGCAATTTTTCTGACGAATCACCAAATCATAAAAAAATTGACTATTGAAATAAGGAGGTCTATAATAAAATGACTACAGCGCACGACTAGACTCCATCCATGATACCGACAAGACTGTGCAGAACCGAAGACAATGGAGGCATAGACTATGATAACTACTTGGCATGTAACAAAAAAGAGAAAACTGACTACAGGTAATTTGATGGCCAGAGAGGGAAAGACAGGCCAAAAGTGAAGATTGCTGGACAGTTAGGCATAATGATCTGTAGTAAAACAAATAAGGACTTTGGCCCGTCCCCCCCCCCCCACACCCCCCTCTCCCCCAACCCAATTGCTCCCACCCTGAAAAAAAAATGTTTCCTTAACTTGGCAGACTAGAAGATAGTCACCCCCCCCCCTCTTCCCCAACCCACCCTCCAAACAAATTACCTTTATGTGAGTGGATACAGAGTTGGGGTAAGGGGCCTGAGGACCCCTTTCCAAAATTTTCTCCAAGGTGGCGTGCCTGCTTTGAAATTCACTGCTGTAAGTATCATTCGCCACCATTAATTTATATCATTTCCTTTTTGGCCTAGCTCGCTAGCTCAGTTCGCTAAACCTGACTGCGTGGCGACCAGGTGACGAATTTCTTGTGGTCCGGGTTCACGCCCTGGGGTTGGCAGAAGAGCCACCTTTCTCCCAGATTTACGGTATCTATCATGGAATCAAGGCCGAAGGGTTGCGATATCCATAGTACTGAGCGAAAGGGTTAACAACTCAATGGTTTCTGGATGCTTAGAAAATAAAAAAAAAACTATTATATGCTTTCTTTCTTTTTTTTTTTTTTTTTAGCTGGCAGCTTCGGATTTTCGAAGATCCTCTTACAGTCTATGCCTTGTAGCACGTCTCGTAGTCGAGATAGTTATGAGTTACAGTCGAGATGTAGCATGTCGTATGACATTTTTAGTCATGCCTATACACAACCTTCTCTCCTGTGTGCTTTCAGTCACCAAAGACATAGACGATCTTCCATGTCATGATGTTAAACTGCCGAGTATCTTATCTCCTGATCTTCTGCCTCTTTTTGTCCCCTCCAACTTTCGCACCGTTACGATAAACTCCTCCTGCATAATCAAAAATTATAAATTGATTGTCTCCTTCTGATGTTGGAAATCAAATCTGACATCATCATTAATTTTTATATCTCCTTTGCGTGTAAAACCACATCTACACCCCATTCACATAAGTGGGAATCCCCCCCCCCCCCACTC
Source organism: Candidula unifasciata (assembly GCA_905116865.2). Lineage (NCBI taxonomy): Eukaryota > Metazoa > Mollusca > Gastropoda > Stylommatophora > Geomitridae > Candidula > Candidula unifasciata. The sequence continues at coordinate 41,874 of CAJHNH020001728.1, forward strand.
CCTCAGTAATCGGCTGATTGTACATGATTCCCTTTAGTGTATCAGGATAGCATTTATACACCGCTTGGAAATTCTCTTTCTAATGAACAAATACCCTTAAGGATATTTTCTATACATAGTTGGGAAAAAAATGGGAAAAGGGTCTGCTTAGCCTCCTTACAAAATGGTTGGCTAGCAAAGAAACTTAGATCCATTACCCTGAAACATTTATTGAGGGCTCGAGTGGCCTGAGCACCCAGGTTCCAGTGCCTGTGGTTTGAGAACCAATGGACGCTTTTGCCACCAGAAACAGGCGTATTCCTAAATAACACCAGTTCAAGGCCAGAGAGCGCCATATTTTTCTGCTTAAGCCATTTACCTCAACGAGAGATTACTCACCGTCCGGGCTTACACTAGATTTCTACGGGGTCATGGTTCGGTCGCAAGGGAGGCTGGTGCTCTGTAAACCCAAGCTGTATCCTAAAATACCTTATCGGGGTCCTACCATTACTTGATTCTTAGGTTACCATTTGATGTTAGGACTATTCATTCAGACACATCTACCTCCTTGACGTTATTATTTTCTGAGAATACTCATTTGGTACTTGAGTGCGTACCGGGTGCAGTTCCGGGAAGTAAAGGCGGCCGGCGTGATGCTGACAAATTATCCATCTTGTGCTGATTGGTCTAAAAATATATGTCTAGCCCTATATGTCCTATACGCATAAAAGGCGTGGAAAAGGGTCCTTTACTTACTTATTTGTAAGGCTATCCTGGGTTAATGATCATCATCAAATTGTACCACACGGTATCATCAGATTAATATAATATACATTGCTTATTTTCATTATATTATAAAGTATACAAAGTAGAACAAAAGTGAAAGACCCTTTTTTACGCCTTCACTGTATTGGGCAAATAGGGCTAGACATTTATTGTATAGACCAATCAGCACTTGGTGGGTAATATGGCTAGCATCACACCTGCCGCCTTTACTTCTCAGGGCAATAAGTGGTGCCCATTCAAGGCTGGGTCGATCTGAGTCTGTCATGATTCGAACTCACGACAGTCCTAACCGCAGGCGAGCGTCTATCCACTACAATACTGCGATCCCCTTGTGATAATTCAAAGTCTTGGTCTCACATTATTAGACAATGAGGGTGAAATTAATTAGTGATGTTTTTTTAATGCTCGTGTAGACAGACACTGTATGTAATACTTTGCTCTTTACCTCCTCAAACTACTCTGATAACATCACGTCGTCTGGTAGTCTTGTAGTCTTAGTTTCAGCTTCATAGCAAAGGGGTCACCCCATTGTTGCTCCGCTCCTGTGCTAACGAAATACACACATAATGTTTATCACAGTCCCTTGTGGAAAGATTGACAGACTGTTGTATCAGCATATCTAGCATATACACGCATTAAAAGCATACTGTAGCCATCCTAAGTGCTAACACAAACAGTCCGAAATGCAGTTCATCGTTGATGGTAGCAGAAGTCACCAACAGATCACACGCGATAAATTTTAATAACATAAGGGCACCACCAACATTGCGACAACAGGAATCGCGCCATTTTCTGAATCTACAATTCATACGACCACGTTGGACACAGTCGAAAAACATTCCAAATGAAATCCGCAGCTTACAGTGCCACAGTCACCTCTACCCGGTACAGAATTGTCGTCATACGTCTCGAACCAAAGATAATTTCTGTCTTTTTCAAGTTCCATATAACAAACAATTAATTTTGTGGACTTTGAGAAAGCTTTTGACAGCGTCCATAGAGACGGTCTATAGAAAATTTTACGACATTATGAAATTCCAGAAAAAAAAAATAGTCAACATAATTGCTCTCTTCTATAAAGACATTTCCTGCAGTATAAAAAAAATTACAATACATCTTTCCAAGTAAAGACAAGTGTATGAGAGGGATGTGTTATGTCGTCTCTCCTCTTCAACCTTATGATTGATTGGAAACTAAAGAACACAGTAGACAGGACATTGAGAGGCATACGATGGACTCCATTCACCATGCCTGAGGACCTTGATTTTGCGGATGATATTGCACTCCTATCACATAAACATGAACATATACAAGAGAAAAGTAACAGACTATACAGCACAGCAGAGATGGTGGGACTGAGAATAAATACAAAGAAAACTAAGATCATGACAAGCAGTCTAAACCAACAACCAGTGACCATAAATAACCAAACTCTTGAAAATGTAGAACATTTCACATATCTTGGCAGTGTGGTGTCCCTACTGGGAGGGACCGAAGAGGACATTCAGTCACGTCTGATCAAAGCTAGAGCTGCTTTTGGAAGGATGAGGCAAATCTTGAAATCCAACAATTACTGCAGAGGAACGAAACTCCGACTTTACAAGAGCATCATTTTGCCAGTTCTTCTTTATGGAGCGGAATGCTTGAGAATGATTGAAAAGGATGCACACAAGCTGTCCACCTTCCACCACACATGTCTACTTAAAATTATCAAACACAATCTCAAACACTAAACTACTTCAAGTCACAAACCAAGAAACTCTATTCAGTATGATAACCGAGAGAAGATGGAAATGGCTTGGCCACGTTATGAGAATGAATCCTGATATACCTGCCAAAACAGCTTTCACATAGACACCAGAGGAAAAGAGAAAACAGGGCCGTCCAAAAACAACATAGAGACGAACGATGGAAAGTGACCTGAGTGCGGCATCTTTGACATGGAAAACTGCACTGAAGATTGCACAGGACAGGAAAGCATGGAAATTCCTCTCTGAAGCCTCATGTGCCACTAGGCATAACGAGAACTGATGACTGATATAACAAACAGCTTAAATGTTCAACAGTTTAAAACAAGAAGAGTGGGAATTTGAAGTAACGAAACATCCTATAGGTTGTAGAAAACCATTGGGGCTCTTCAGGCTGTGAACCTTATCTTATGTGGAATCAGCTGAAGCGGTATACTGAATTATACACAGACTTCATCCGCAAAGAATGCTGTAGTCCAACCGAACGAACTTTAAGCTGAGTGAATGTTTGGAATTGAAAGTTATTTTATTCTAATGTTATTTGAAGAAATGTTTATTAAAGTGGTGTCTGACTGAAAGTTATATTCTGGTTGGGTGATTTCAATAAAGATGTTTTAATTAGTAAAGTTCAGCTTCTGTTTACGTTAACTTATTATTTCTTGAATTACCTTTAGAGTTAGATATATTACCGCTTTTCGTTTCTAAAATTCAAGTTCAAGAAATATTTGGCGACTTGATTATTAACAAGTTTTTTTTTTTTTCTTGAAGGATCGTTATTTATTCAGTTACTTCCGGGATTCACAACGTACTTCTATTCAATTAAATTTGACAAATTTTTATTAACTTTTCTCCTATCCATTGATCTCTGGGACCTATCAATTCCCCCTCCCCACCTCCCGACACTTTTCTTTTGAGCCCAGTCAATCTTTACTATAGGAGGAATTATAGAATATCTCCAGGCGATGGTAAATTCCGCCCCCTCCCCCTCCCCTTTCAAAAAAAAAAAAAAAAATACGTTATGACACTATACATGACAGATGAAGAATTCACAATTTTTCCTATGTGAGTTAATTCCTGTCAGCGTGTATCATGATCTGGGAAGGTGTCAGCACAGAATAGAAATACAAATGTTGGAGATCGCAAAACGTGATTTAGCAGTGGATGGACGCTCGCCTGCCAGCCCAAAGATGTTGTGTTCGATTATACATCGAGGTGTGTCTCCTAGGTTGCTACAGTCTTACAGTGTATATCAAGTATATCGACATTTATTAATAGATGCCTGTGCATAACAGAGGGAATATTAAATGTTATGATAGAATGTTGACCAAGAGATGAAGAGAAGACTCTGGTACTGGATAGGACACACGCTGAGAAAAAACTGATTACATTATAGCTAGAACGTCTTTGCATTGGAACCCACAGGGGCATTAAAAAAAAAAAAGGAAGACCAACGCATATGGAGAGGGGAGCTAGAGAGGGTAGTTAAACAGATGAGGGAGAAATGGGTGAGCTGCTTAACACAGTGCAGGATAGAAAGACTTAACGTGAGTTGGTTGAGTGCTTATGCCCCATTTGGGGATAGAAGCCCGCCCCCCCCCCCCCCCCCAAATTTTTTTTTTAATTGCGTGAACTTGATTTAATTTGATTTGATTCAAGAATCGACATCACAGCACTAGTGGCATTCCCATAAGCTCTCCGTCCCCATCTTCAGCAGCCATCGAAGAGTTCCGATACTAATTGTGTCAGTCGCAATATGATTAAACGTTCGTCTTGCCTTTCCTCTGAGCATCGAGCATCTGCCAGAACCTCTCGTCCCCCCCCCCCCCTTTTTGCATCAATCTCACCAGACTGTGGTGATCTATCTGCACCTCCGAACTGTACTCTCTCTTCCACAAGGCACTAACAACATCTGCCTTATCATGCATCAAAATTCCCCTAAGTTGTGCAGAGCCAGCAAGTCTGTCCGCCTGTTCATTTCCCAACACACCGCCGTGACCCAGTAAAAAAAAAAAAATAACGTGAACCTGTACCGAGATGTGGCTCCCAGGTCGATCCAGCCTCAGAGTGTATGTTAGGTCATGTCCTGGACAGTACATGTTGACGTAATGATAGACGTAATGTTGACCGCATCATCTACCGCATGCCGATTACCGCGTGCCGATATGGTCGATGCAGCACTTTCGTAAACACTGCACTTTGATCTGACATCTTGTTTAGTGTAGACAGAGTGAACTGATTTACACAAGTACTTGTACACACACACTCACATAAAACACGCTCACACGTGTGTGCTTGTATATCCATTGTAAAAATGTATTAAATTTGCTGCTGCACAAACTCTGAGCCAGGTTATATGCACATTCGTGAGGATATAAAAATGTTAAAACACATTTATTTAATCAAAACTTAACAAGGTATTACAGTACATAACTTCAAACAGTTCATTTATTTTGATTCTTCTTCTTCTTCTTCTTCTTCTTCTTCTTCTTCTTCTTCTTCTTCTTCTTCTTCTTCTTCTTCTTCTTCTTCTTCTTCTTCTTCTTCTTCTTCTTCTTCTTCTTCTTCTTCTTCTGCCTTTCTATCCCCAATGTAGCATAGGCACTCAGCTAACTCACGCCATTTGTCTTATTTATAACACATTTGAGCAGTGGCATTAGTTACAACCCTGAGTACAGACACACAGGGCTTAGAGCTAACTGGTCGTTTACTCTGGAGGAAATGTGTGTGGGTGGTTGACATCATTGTAATACACGTTGCTATTAACATATATGGAATTTGCGTACATTTGTTCGGTGGAGTTCTCGTCCGAGTTGTAGTCTTTTGGAGTTGAATAAATCGGATACTTGTCGTCATCTTGGTAATCTGACAAACTTATATTTGATGAGAAAGATATTCGAGATAGTGGAACAGCATTATTGAATGGCTTCTCATGTTCACTGCTCTCCACTGATACATTGAAAAGACTTCCACTTTTGCGAGTGCTACCTCTCTTTTCATCCTCGATGCGTGGAGTATCATAAATGTTGGTGAATGAGGTGTACCCGGTGTCTACTTTATAAATGTTCGGATCTGACGTTGTCAAAACTCTAGGCACAAGATACCCACCATCGTCTTCTCTGCTGTCAGCTACGGTCATCGTTGTTCTTAACCAAAGGCGACTGTTTCTCAGAGACTTCCTTGCAACACTCGGAAAGTCTTTGTCTGCTGCCTTCGATTGATAAGGCTGGGAAAGGTGCGACGTGTCAATCTCTTCATATTCGTTGTCCTCTCTCCTTGTATTCAAGCTAGTTTGTAGATTACAAAAGCTTGTTGTGTTTGTGCCTTTAACTTTCAAAATACTTTTCATGTCAACACTGGAATGAGACCTAGGAAAATATCCCTGCATGATTATGACGTTTGGTTTAATTTCATCCATTTCTTCAGCCAAATGTGTTGATTTGGAACTTCCTAGTTTAGATATTTGAAACTGTTCGTTAAAACAAGAAGAGACAGCATAAAGTCCTTCTTCATGTCCTTGATTTTGTTTAGTAAACACAGGAAGGTCAGTCAAATCTGTGTAATGATGACCAGTTTGGTCTGTTTGTTTATTGCGCTTATGTTTGCGTTGTTTATTTTTGATGCTGTTTACTTCGAGTGAAGTCACAGAACTGACTCGTACCTTCTTACCACAGGAAGATGAAAGCGTTCCACTACACAAGTATAGGTAGTCGTTGGTACTTACAGATGTTGCTAGGCCGGTGGCAGTTTTAGTTCCTGGGATAAACTCTGCTTTGTCGAAAATAAGATTCTCGTCTGTATCAAATGCGTTGTTATGAAAAGTGTTTAAAGCACCTTGCTGGATCATGGTGTCGTTGCCTATTGGGTACATCTCGCTGTTGACATTATTTGCCTCCCGTCGTATCGAACCCAAAACGTTTGCTTGTCTGGACGAAGAAAACGATAAGTTCACTTTATAACCATTTGTTCTGTGGAACGGAAAGAGAAACATGTATGATAATATGTAATTACACTTTCCAAAGGGCATATTTTTACACATGCAAAAATGACTTTGAAGATGCATTATTAGAGAGCCAAATGCCAGAAGCTAAGAGGGTCGAACTTATATCTGTCTATGCCCTAATCATGTGGATGTTGACATATAAGGCATTCACAAGTGATCTCCGTCCTAAAAATGCTACCCTTGCCTGTCATCGGAATTCTATAAACATGTCCAGGCTATCTCCATATTCTTCTGTGTAAAACTTCACATTATTATAAGTTTCAACGTTTTAGCCTGTCCACATTTAAACAATGCACACTGCGGGAGAAACTACAGGTTTTTGAAGTGCGCATTAATTAAATCAGCGACAAAGTGCTAGCAGAGATGTTTTAGCACAGTGGTACACAACTGCCTAATGGTGCGAAGATCTTTGCTTTGAATCAAGGAAGACTCGTTTAGATTAGGTTCCATTTTCGCCTAGGCTCAGACAGACAGAAAGACAGACAGACAAAATGGAGTTGTGTCTATTCCTTCGTTTCTTTCTTTGTTTGTTTGTTCATTCCTCATTTCAATCATTCGTTGCTTTCCTCTTTCGTTCGTTCGCGCTTTCTTTAACTTGTAGATTCGTTCCTTCCTTCCTTTGTTCTTTCATACATTAGCTGGTTGTTGACCCTTGTCTTATGTTGAACTCTCACTAAATCATTGCGTTGCTACTCACATATTGAATCGCAATAGAACAAGAAGGGTAATGACCAGCGCAAACAGAAGCACGCCTCCTAGGATAATAGCAAGGTACCAATGTTGCCACCCAGTTTCTTCCTGTAAAGAAACAAAGAAAATACGTCTTCATAAATGTCAGTCAGTTCAGAATTAAGTTCAACACAACCAGGACCGCACAACGAGCGATAAACACCCGGTGAAACAAAGTGCCACTATTCAGATGAGAATTAACCCGGCACACGTCCCATAAATCAAGTTCAACCGTTAGGTTATATTAGGGCCACCGACAACAGTCGGAGAGGGGCTAAAAAACACACAAAACATTACGTCCTATATTGTGACCGTGTTTTAGAAAAGCTAGTTCATTTGCATTACTGTTACCTCTAAATGACACTGAACATTGTTAAATGTTGATAAATAATAGACTGTTCAGTCACATTAATGTTGTCCATTAGTAGTGCAGATAATAATTTACATGGGGAGTTGAGATGGAAGGTCTGGGTTGTTCTTCAGAGGGCATTGTGCATCGGCCTCTATGTCATCTAGTGACAGCATCTCTAAGATCTAGGGAGTAGTCAGAGTGATAGTCACGTTAATTACGATGGTGGATTTGCGCGATCGGGGACATAAATTGCCTGTAGTAGCCACCAGAACATAGCTGCGGCGGGAGGAGTCGTTCAGTGCAGTGTCTTGAAAGTTCACATGGGCTGAAAAAAAGAATGATTGCAATATAGTGTGTTTATCATGCATCGTAATGCAAACCATTTCATCATGTCGCTGCCTGATTACAGTGTATAGTCTTTGACGGTAGACATGTGTTCAGAGTTACCTGTAACTACTGGGCGGGAGCTGCAGAGTGTAAGTATAGACACTACTACACTAAACCAATGATTTCCCAACTGTGCACTACAGCGCCCCGGGAAGCCGAGACCTCTTCACTTGGGAGTCGCGAAATATTTGAAGATAAACGAGTTTTATTTTTTTAAGTCTCTTACATACGAATAGTCATACTTTTACTTAGGTTAGGACGGCATGGAAAATTTTTAATTTAAAAAAAAAAGTCCGCGACTAAGAAATGTATGGGAAACAGCACTAAACCTAGATTAGTAAGTGGTCATGTACGAGTGTGTAGGGAGCATGTAGACGCACGCGTCAGTTAGAAACAGTTAACATGTTTCTGCTATCTTTTAACAGAAATAACAATTGATGGCAGAAGTGATATAAAAATCAGAGAATAGAAAATGGCTCAAAATATCTTCAGCGAAATCTAGAGGCCAAAAAAAAAAAAAAAGTTTAAAATAAGACTTCAAAACTTTTTGTTTACTTAACCGCACTTTTTAATGTAGACACTTAGATAGGAAACAAGTAACCAGGAAATCGAAATCAGTCTCTTGAGACAGGGATATACAGAAGAATATGTGTTTTTTTTTTTTCACGAGTTTAAAACAATCAAACATAGAGGTCTCGAAGAGAACTGGAATGAAAAGAGTTGCTGAAAGTAAAAGTGACAAAGGAAATATTTTAACCATGTTAATAGAATAAAGTTAGTTGCGTATCCTTTACAGGACGTTGCAGAACCAACACCAACAGCCCCTGGCGGTTGTGTGGTTTTTCTAAGCAAATTTACGTCCAGTAATTTGCCACTGCCCTGGACGGTCGGCCCCCTGATACCACTATCGAAAATAACGCAAGGTGCATGGCCCGCAGCGGGGATCGAACCCGGCACCCTAGCATTACGAAGCGTTTGCATCGACTTAGCCACAGAGCCGACTAATAGATTAACTTGCTTTTAAAAAACCATACTGAAGGGAAAAGTCAATGGCGAGACGACAATAGGTAGACAACGATACAAAGGGGACATAATCCAGTGATGGACGAACAGCAGTCTAAACGACAATACAACAAAGACCAGAAATACACTATGTTACTGATCCATTAGTGCCCAATTTCACTATGGGTGTCGCGTCTAACATTTGATTGGCTGACTGATTGTTCAAGATGTGCCTTTAATAAATGGATAAGTGTTAATCACCATTTAGAGCTGTAAAAGACATAAATTGTCATGTAATTAAGTCAAGTTATAGTAAAGGTAGGGAGCTGCCGCAGTATAGTAACAAGAAAGATTGTGGGTTCGGTTTCTGACGAGGGATGAACCTTTTGTTGTTGCAAAAATGGCCTTGGCTCCCAGGTCGACCCAGTCTTGAGCGGGTACCATGTACAGTCCTGGGAAGTAAAGGTGGCCGGCAAAATGCTGACCACATCACCCACCAAGTGCCGTTTGGTCTCTAAAATATAAGTCTAGGGCTATATACCCGATACGCCTGAAAGGCGTGGAAAAGGGTCCTTTACTTTACTTTACTTTACTTTACTTTACTATAGTAAAGGTACAGTTGCAAGAACCTTAGTGGTGTTTAGCATATAGTAATAGCGCTACATATGTAGCGACCAGCGGGCTTCGGGAGGGGTAAACAAAGAAATAGTAAAATTAGTAAAAGTAAAGATCCCTTTTCACTCCTTAGGCGCATCGAGCATATGGGAAGAGCACTCATACTTTTACAGACCAATCGACACTATGTCGGTAATATGGTCAGCATTACGCAGCCGTCTTTACTTCCCCAGGACATATAGCCTGGTTGGTACCTATTTTAGGGTGGGTCGACCCGCGACGTCCCGTACCATGATAAAATCCACGCAGCCAGCAGTGGGTTTCGATCGCAGTAGGTTGGAATTACGAGTCGGACTCGCAACGCCTAAGACACGGACGCTGCAAACAAAGAAGTAGTAATGCACCCTATTTACCCCAGTGGTGCACGGGGCATATGATGCCAGACCCAGTTGTAAGGAGCAACTGACATTCTGTGGGTGATGTGATCAATATCATGCTGACTGCCTTTACTTTGCAGAATATTTGATTACACCTATTTTAGACTGGGTGAATTGAAAACCTGGATAGGCTTCGAATAATTGACAACCAATTCTGTAGGCTTATGTCGTACTAGAGTTAGGCATGTGATTAAAATTCCCCATTTACTGTCAGGTTACTTTATAGATGTACAGTGACCCAGTATATCTGTAGTGTACTGGTGAACGGGGTTTCTGTGATTTGTCTCTGCTTTATGGGCATCTGAATAGTTACTTCAACTCTCTCAGTCCCAGGCACGTATCAGTTAACTCGTTGATTTCCAAGTCTTGTTGATTTCCAAGTATTTCTTTTTAATCTACTGTAAGAGTTGTTTAAATCCCGAGGGGTTAAATAAGTCCCAATTAGGCACAAAAAATGTTAAAGTAGCATTTAGCTTACCGCGGGTTATTATAGCAGCTACTTGGGGAGCAAAAAGTTAAGAAAAAGCATTTCACGTATGGTGTAATCAATAAACGCACGGTGAGCTGATTGTGTTTGGTGACTCAATGAGTTAAGTCAACATCATTCATCATCATCGCACTTTTGTGGCATTTTATGTCAGAGGGGATCGGAGTCTACTTCTCTATTCAGTTCTATCATGCACAATCACTTGGATGTCATGAATGGAATCCATGCCAGCACCTTTGCCTTTCTTTCATCAGTGTTCGATTCAGGGATTCTATTGGAAGCAGTCACTTCCCCAGTATGCTTTTTATTTCTAAAACAACTGAGATTTAAAAAAAAAAAAAATGTTCCTCCCAACTTACCTTATTGTCTAACATCTTGGATCGTGTAGCTTCAGCTGGGGATATTTTGAAAAAAAAAAAAAAAATTCAAAAATAACAAAAATGTTCGCACATAACTGAGGGTACGCAGTATATCATGGCTGATTTTAGAACAAATAAAGGCTAAATATCATAGAGTGACATAGAGGCATGGAGCTACAGTAAAGTAAAATATCATTCGGGATAATCTGCCAAACGTATATTTTTTAAAGGCCAAACAGCCTTATTTAGGTGTGGTAGTCAATATCATGCCATCGCGTTCACTTCTCATTATATTGTTTGGTACCTGTTTTAAATCTGGTCAACCTGGGGGCCCTAGATTAATAAACAAAGATCACATGAATACGGATTCGAACCTATTAACTTCGGATCGGGCGGAAGCCTCTAATCACTGCTCTAACGCTTTTAACATATTGTCTTGTGTGTCCTCCTGTTTTTATTTTCTATGCATATGTAAGTGCTGATAAATACATGTACATTTACTTATAAAGGTTTTCAGTTCTTTTTTTTTTAAATCTCTACTTTTATAAAACCTTTACTTTTACTCCATCCAATCATCTCTTTCTTGGTCGGCCTCTTGTCTTGTAGCCAACTGTTCGCATTTAGTATGCTCTAGCTCCTTGCTAATTTTGTTCCATTCAGACTAGATGATTAAAGCATTTCATTCTTTGATATCCTACAAAATCATTTACCAGTTCTGTGCCTATCATTGTTCTTAGTTCATCATTGTAACTCTGCCTCTTGTTATATCCCTTTTTCTCTCCTGCTACATTTCTTATACATCTCATCTCACATGCTGCAATGTTGCGTTTATATTTGCATTCGCAGATACAAATGACCAATACATATCGAACGACTTTAATATATAAAAAATAAATAAATGGGATAAAGACGCAGTAAGACACTGAGTGACTGTCTAAACACACACAAAATACATATTAAGTCACATAAAATGGTGTCATTCACATATACACATTTTCTCACATAGAATGCCGGAAACAGAGACCTTTTGTACCTAGACATCCCCCCCCCCACCCCTTTTTTTTTTTTTATAAAATTTGCAAAAGGGGGTGGGGTGGGGGGGGGGGCGGGCTGCTTGTAGCTGAGTGGCTCCTAAACCATGGAGAGAAGTTCTGGTGTGAAGAATGTATTTCTTTGAAGTATTTAAGATTTTCTTTGTATTCCTGGGAGCAAATGTATCAAGACATCAATATGCATACCCTGCTTTGTTTGTGACTATCAACTCCATACGTCACATTTATTACAACCTACTTGTCTTGCTGTGTATGCTTTTAAATGAAGCCAACTCCACTATTACCAGTTTTCAGTGTAGATGACAATCCATAATCACTCGTCGAGGTCCGGGTCGTTTCCATCATTGTAGTGAGTTCATAACTGTCTAGCGGAAACTGGCACAGGGGTCCGGTGAATTCAGGAGTACAGAAACACACAGTGTTCGTTGGGGTGTCTAGACATGTTCCGTCGTTCTGACAAGGTTGGAGGTGGCACACAGGGATTCGCTGCCCACAGAAACGACCTACGAATATATATATATATATATATATATATATATATATATATATATATATATATATATATATATATAAATATATATATATATATTGACTATTTAAGACCAATAATAGATATATATATAGCTTATACGAGTATCGACGTGAGAGCACGATCAAGGTTTCTCCAGGGAGTGACTACTCATACTGGACAAGGCAGAAATTCTTGAGATCAATAATGAATAAGCATTGACGGAAGATAAGATGTTATACTACACATCATGTGCAAGATTGCATGAATGTGCTGTTAATCGCAGGTGCACCCTCCCCCCCCCCCCTATCCCCACCAAAAAAAAGTAGGATTTGGAGAAGAAGATTGATGCTTTGCTGGAACCTCCCCCCCCCCCCCCCCCCGCCCCCGAAATAAAAATACATCATCACGTTCCACCAGAACCCTGAGGGGGAAGCTTTCAGTTATAATTGTGACTAGGTTATGAGCGTCATATAAAATGGCTTAGCACTGCACATCAAGAGCTCTGAAAAAAGACTCATGTAGTTTTGATGCGATCAAAGGATACAGACACACATACTGTCCCTACCGGCGATGAAGTCGTCTACCGGCGAGCCAGTGGGCTACCCGGTCGCCGATGGTTTGTAAGAGAAAAGGTATGATGTGTGTACAACCAGTGTCTTACAGGTAAAGTCCACACATCCAGACATGAAGACATTTGCTACCAGACAAGGAGCCTATGTTGGAACGAACTGTATGCTATGTTATCGTTTCTTAAATTAGAAATTCAGTCGTCCCCATGTGGGATGCAATGTTTCGTTATCTGAAGCCAAACCCTGGCTTTTGCCGGGAGCCTTGAATATAGCCGGGCCGTAAATATGGCCCAACGACTGAAAAGGGTTTCTGTGACCTCTCTACTGGTTATCCTTATCTGCATGGTGGCACTTTGTGTTACCTGATGTTTATCGCTTGTGTGATGTCCTAGTGGGGTACAACAAGAAACAGAGAGAGAGAGAGAGAGAGAGATAGATAGATAGAGACAGAGACAGAGAGAGAGAGAGAGAGAGAGAGAGAGAGAGAGAGAGAGAGAGAGAGAGAGATTTTTAAATCAGCAATCTATTTGTTGTGCTTACTTTTAAGCCAGTCGTTTAGATAACTCCGATTATTCAACAAAATTACAATAGAACCATTTTCTCCATATTCTAGCGGCGTAGGAAAAAACCGATTACTTTCCCCCGATTACATTAAGCAGAAGTGGAACAAACCTTGCGTTCCCATGAGGCATGAACAGAAGAACGTTCCAGGTCTGTTCACGCACGTTCCTCCATTCTGGCAAGGAGGGTTCTCACATTCATTAACATCAGCCTGACAGTCAGACCCACTCCAGCCTGGTGGAGGAAACAAAATTATTATAATGTGTATCTGAAGTTACATCAGATCATTGTGTCCCACATTTTACATCGCACTGGACCATATACCCTCAATCAACTCATGCCAATAATCAATAGATTTGTTAGTCATTGATGTTTGACTACAAACTTTGAGGTGGAGTGAAGATTGTGTATCGCGGCAGTTTTCTAAAAGATCAGTCCTTGAAGGCTCGGATAGCGAGGGGACCATGAAAGGATAGATGATTGTACAGTCCCTGAGGTCATCCGCTATGGTGAATTACACATATTTAGAAGACGATCGGCTCAGCCTTTGCTACGTCAAAGATATGCTCAAGCAGGACATAAATGATACAGGAATTGAAATGAATTCATTGGAACCGTATGCAACTGATCGCATAGCACGTAGAAGGAAGAGGGGAGGGGATATGAAAGTCAAAGGGGCAACGGATAAAAAGACTGCAGACTGGTTACTAGTTAAGCTGAGAAGAAATGTGTCAAATATATGAAATGGCATGCACTTATTGTAGAAGATTTTAAACGTGAGCAGATCTTGCTAAGTACACTCGCCATCGCCATGGGCTGTGAATCCCATGCTTCCCTACGGCACAATGAAACTCTGTCGTCTAAAAAGATAGAAGGGTGCGAGCCAAGATTTGATAATCAGGCAGGCAGACTCTAAATGTGAAGGGTAACAGTAAAAGTGAGAGAATCGACTTCATTGCACTGGGTTATATCCCATATGACCCAGTCTCTCTCCCAACAACAGCTAGCTGCCTGCTGAAAGCGTTGCACAGAGCACGACCTCTGTAGCTCCGACGACGATCCCCATGGATATCCGTACTGCACCCGTGAACTAAACGGCGCAGTTGATTTTGCTTGTTGCATATATATATATATATATATATATATATATATATATATATATATATATATATATATATATATATATATATAGTTAGCCTACAGAAAGGTCTCCAGAAGATACTACCATGGGGCGTGCAGACATGTCTGTTCCTACGCCCAGGTAGTGACCAACAGTACCATTGGGAGCAATCCATCCCCAGGGAGCTGCATGGTGAAGCCAGAGGTTGCCCGCCCTTTTTGGTCTACAGTATTTGTGACTCTCTATCCAAATTGTACCTGAGACAATTTTGTGCTAGTATATAAACATTAGAGTAGCAGTTCATGTGCAGAAGAGCTGAAAAGTACCCTGGTGTCAAGCATTCCAGATGCAGAAGTGATGTGCTACAATGGACCTGACTTGGATACAGATGAGTTATATTCCAGATGTTGTGGTCACTCTTAAACCGAAGTGCCTTGTCCACTGTACCATAGTTCTACAGCATAACTATTATGACCGTGGCTGCTACTGGGAGCAACCCTTGCTCTAGCCATTAATGAATTGTACTGATTACAGAATGTTTTGTAAATTTCCAATTTAGGATTTAGTGTCCATCTTTCACTGTTCCTAGGCTTTTGGAGTATGTGTATGGCATCACTATATTACTTTTTTAACTGTGTTTCTTATGGTGACTAGGATAGGAGACTATTTAGTCTGGGGGCTTAATTGAAGTAGTGAGGAAGTCAAGCCAAGTTGCGACTAGGAATATTTTACGCTCTGTAGTGCCATAATTTGTGTCGCCTCAGCCCCTGAAGTAGGTTGGATATTCACTGGAGCTGCGGGATTTCGCCTAGTCAATTGCGAGCCAACATCTCAACATTTTATAGCTACTTCAGAGTGCTATTCGGTTTGTCAGGGGAAACCTTCACCAAGGCACGTGACATCAGCATAATATGTGACACAGCTAACAAAACAAATGCTAGCCTGTCTGCCCATGTGTCAGTCTGTTATTTTATTTGCCCTATTTAAAAGAAATAACAACGTATAATCAGTTTTCCGCCCTCACCCCCCCCCCCCCCCCTTTTCCGTGTCAGTCGTCAAATATATATGTTCTCGTATGGGTTCCTGTCCACATATGGAAAGTGTGTGTGAAAAAAAGAGGGGAAGGGGGGCGCGGATAGGGGTTTTTGTATAGACCTATTGCTTCTTATTAAGCAAGTAAAACACGGCGACTAATTAAGTTTTTGCTGAAATCGTATATGTTGAGGCGAAATGAGCAGAAACCACCACAGAACGTGTCAGTAGCGCTCAAAGAGGTGAAGGCAGAGTTCGTGTTACTAGTAATAACAGTAGTAGCAGTCAGCAGAAGAAGCAGCACCAGCAGCAGTGATGGTGATGGTAAAGGAGGGAGGAAGATAATCATCATAAGAGTTATAATAAGAGAAAGAAGAAGAAGAAGAAGAAGAAGAAGAAGAAGAAGAAGAAGAAGAAGAAGAAGAAGAAGAAGAAGAAGAAGAAGAAGAAGAAGAAGAAGAAGAAGAAGAAGAAGAAGAAGAAGAAGAAGAAGAAGAAGAAGAAAAAGAAGAAGAAGAAGAAGAAGAAGAAGAAGAAGAAGAAGAAGAAGAAGAAGAAGAAGAAGAAGAAGAAGAAGAAGAAGAAGAAGAAGAAAAATAAGAAGAAGAAGCAGAAGAAGCAGAAGGAGAAGAAGAAGAAGAAGAAGAAAAAGAAGAAGAAGAAGAAGAAGAAGAAGAAGAAGAAGAAGAAGAAGAAGAAGAAGAAGAAGAAGAAGAAGAAGAAGAAGAAGAAGAAGAAGAAGAAGAAGAGGAAGAAGAAGCAGGAGGAAGAGGAGGAGGAGGATGAGGAGTAGAAGAAGAAGATCAAGAAAAAGAAGAAGAAAAAGAGGAGGAGGAACTATATACCTGGTAGGCACTGTTTGACACCACTAGACGTGTTACAGAACCTGTGATCTGAGAACACATTGTCAACACGACAGTAAACATCACACGATTGACTGTAGTAATCAGGTTCACAGTTGACGCCGAATGACACGGTCAGACTAGAAAGAGAGTGTCAGATAATTTTCTAATCAGATTTACTTACAAGAATCTAGAGCAGCATTTTAAATAACGACTTTATAATTACTTTCTAAATCAAATAAATCAAATTTCAACTAGAACAGCATTTTAAAAATTGCCTATACAAAATGTCTTTTAAACCTGGTAAAACCTGAGATTAAAAAGAGTGAATTTCTTCTCCTTCTTCTTCAGCGATCTCTGGTCATGCGCATAATCCACTGTGGGTCATAAACTGGGATGTCTTTTCAAGGTCTCTTAGGTTTCCCCAAAGCTTAATTGTCAGTTCTACTGGGTGTTGCCATATGTCGCTCCGCAGCTCCGCCAGGAGAGGACAGTCTTGCAGGACATGTTCTGGAGTCTGTTCAGCACGAAGGCACCGGCAGAGAGTTGTTTGGCTCATACCTAATTTATGTGAGTGTTTATTGAGTCTGCAGTGTCCAGTGCGTAAGCGAAAAACTGTGACTTGGTCTGTTCTGTTCAAGTGTTTCAGAAAGAGTGAATTTCAAATAGTTAGATTACTTTTAAAGATGATAAAGCAACATTTTAAATAGTGATAAAAATTTACTGTTAAAACATGTTAGAGTGGCATTTCTCAAATTACCAATAAAATTTTGTATTTAAACGTTTTAAACCGTCATTTTTTTTTTTGTTAAGCTCATTAGAATATTACTCTGAAATTTATTAAGGTAGAACCCCAATCGTGTAATCTGCATTTTTATGTGCCCCATTGCTGCATAATTCTCCTTAGCAACCAGTGTTTATTTATCCTCATGGATTTATGTCTACTGTTCAGTTTTTATAAAGCAATTTGATTTATGCAATCAGTAAAGTTTGTCGTTTGAACAAAGTAAAAATTCACAAAGCTGATTTTCACACCACAGCAAAATTAGATGTAAAAGTTAAAAAAAAGTAAAGATCCCTTTTCACGCCTTTCGGCGCATCGGGCATATGGGCAGAGCGTCCCATATTTTTACAGACCATCAGCACTCTGTGGGTAATGTGGTCAGCATTACACCGGCTGTCTTTACTTTCCCAGGACAGCCCATCCTGGTACCCATTTTAGGCTGGGTCGACCTGCGACGTCCCATACACGCAGCCTGCAGTGAGTTTCGATCGCGGTATGCTGGCTCACGAGTCGGACTCGCAACGCCTTAGCCACGAACGCCGCGCAAAATTAGATGTAGTCGTATAAATAGGAATATTGTGTTGAAATCAAATCAGTGGAAGAGGCAGTCTAAAGTTTTGTGGCATATTTAAATGATCGGGCTTGGTAAATAATAAATGTATTTGAAAGCTTTGGAGGGCTCAGTGGGTATTTCATAGAGAAAACGGTGCAAAGAGAATAACACAAATCGTATAAACTCCTCATAAGTTAAATCCTCTAAAGAAATACAGATGAG